>JABWIB010000217.1:40062-54746 GCA_016617825.1 Platyplectrum ornatum | reverse complement strand
ACTAAGTGACCCGTGTGGACCAGTGGTCTGCAAATCTCCCCAACCAAAAATTTTAATAAACCGACCCCACAGGGAAGGGGGGGGGGGGTTGGGGAAATGACCGGCCCAGCGGACAGATCTTCCAGCATATGGAATGGTTGGTGCACGCATGCGCACTGCCATAAGATTCATTCGACTTCGCCAACCTGTGCAGAAGTCGGGNGAGAACGGGGGACCTTACTCTGATCGTATATCAGCATACCTTTTAACATTGGTGACAGTGCTGGGCCACCAGGGGGCTTGTTGGTGTTTATGGGAATGTTTACAGGTGTGTGTAAAGCTTTATTATGATTTGCTGCGATTATCTGTGCGTAAGTACAATAGGTGCGCCCTAGCGACAGTACTCAGCACTCCACACATGAACGCTGTGCACTGTTTAGAAATACAGAACATACATTCATGGAGAGTCAAACACTGTTGTTAGCTGTTAATCTCTAATGGCTTCTTCGGTGCAGTTGGGCCCCTTTAGTCCGTCACGGGACCCAAGCCTATCATCATCTGCACCGTCTCCCATCTTCTGCCTCAGTCCGGGCAGTAGGTAACTACCATTATCAATGTAATATCAGCAAGAGAAACAGTTACAGAATTGGTGGTACAATCCGCTCACGTCACATGAAGCGCCCACCATCCATATGTTGCACCTATTGCTAAAGCTTTATGGATGCCCAACTGCAGTAGTCCTCCTCAGAAGTCTATTCTGGATGAGCCAAAAGGTTTCCACAGTGTGTGTTCAAGTTCAACAGGAAATCATCTTTACCATCTATTCACTATAATAGTCGCCATGTGTGAGAAAATAAAACAAGAAAGAGAGAATGCAAATGAAATGCTAGAAAAGCAATTATTATAAGATGACTAATAATACTCCTTCTTGTATTTAGCAAAAATCACAATTACAGAACTACAAAGAACATATCAGAAGCTACAGGAGGGATATGAGTGTATAAGATTAGCTGGCCTGACTCACAGCTGAAACACTTTATATATGACTAATCATTTACTAGAAATATGTTTGCTTTGAATAACTGATGTTGATTTATAGGTTTTACAGTGTTACTTAAGTTACAGTGCTACTAGCATGAAACCAAATCAACAGTAATTTTACGCCAAGGGAGATGAGTAATCTACCAAAATAGGAGAAGAGATACGTTTGTAAATCTGTTCAAGGGAAAATCAGTTTAACATGACACGCTGACATATTACTTATTACGAAAGAAAATGTCTCATGGCCTATTGCATGGAATTGTGATGTAAACATGATAATATAAAAAAGATATAAAAAGACAAAACAAATAAAAACCCCTCTAATTACCCAATTCCCTAGACATTGCATAATCAAAGTCATAATTTGCTGTACCCTATTTCTCAATGATATATATACATAGAAAAGAGTAAGACATAATTAAGACACTAACTAGTTACAAAAGAGCACATGATTATTTCGGGAACAAAACCACCAGTACACTACAATTCACTGATCTATTTCCAGCTCTAACACTTGCTAGGGAACCATCTGACTGTATGGCCATTACATCAGGTTTAACTGCACAAACCTACAAAGTGTTTCTGTTCTCTTGCACAGTCGACTCTGCAATTGATCTTCTAACAATCACCAGCACTGTGCATGGTAGCACTGAACACACATGACTGACAGCTCCACAATACGAATCTGTAATTGCATCTAAACTTTTCCATTGTGATTGAAAGTCACATACATCAGGACTAAATACCAAATTACTAGACACACATACAAGCATAGTTCCATTTCTGTTTGTTGTTTTCTTTTGTAAACCATAAACCAGGAGGTTATAATACTGGATGGTGTATATATATATATAGTTCTGTAGAATTTTCTCATGAATTCTAGTTAAAGGAATGCAAGACTATAAGGCATCTATTCCACCGGACTAATGTATATGTCCATCAATAATTGCCCCAGTTTCATCATTTCAGATGAAGGATAAAAGTAACTGTATGTACATAAAACATCCAACTTATAGCTCTATATGCAAAACAAAATGCCTATGTGATGTGCAAATGATTCTATCAAGCACTTCCGAAACATTCAGGACTGTGCCATGTGCATCAGAGTTCTGCAATATTGTCTTCAGGAAGAAGAAGAATGATTACAGTAGATAAGATCCCACTATTAAATCACATTACATAGTACACATCAATACAACCATACTACAGAGAAAATCTAGCTGACAAATCAATCAGTAGCAGGTGAATGCATGACATATTGATTTAAAGGATCAGATTGTTCTCCTGGTAAATACTATTACACCCCCCTCCCTTCACCTACACACACTATCATCATCATCATCATGAAGAAGAGGAGCAAAGCTGTCACAACTGAATCCGCATCAGATCTATCGTCTCCCTTAATTGTTTTTTGTGATACATTTGTCACACAGAGAACTGGCAAAACCTCTTGACATGTTACATTTACATTTTAATCAGTCTGCAAATACAGTGCAATTTGGCACTCACTTAGGACCCAGCATTCGCAAAGATGCTGCCCTCCATCCTGTACATGAATTAACAGTGTCAAACAATAAAAAAATTGCCCACATGTCCAAGCACTGGCTGTATAAACAGGCACAGCAGCATTTATTTCTGTAAAAGGCACGCTGTCTGCACAAAGTTTGCCCACAGTGTGCAGTCCTGAAAGTAACACACACAAAACATGCACATTCAGATGAAAAGAAGATAAAGAAGCAGTTACCCATTCCAGTCGGCTAGCATCTGTCTCATTTATATCAGTTCTCATGAATGCTACACTGCATTTCACTGCCTATTAAATCCCTGGAAGTCTCGACTTGGTGGGGATGTGAGCTTAACAGAAAATGAACACTTTGAGTATCTGCTGTGTGCTTACAACCCCCCTCCCCCTAAGCTACAGTACATTACTCATATAAACACAGACTACATTAGTGGCTAGAAGTGGAATGACATTAGCTGGCTGCCAGTTGGGGATGCACTACACCACCTTTTCACATGTAGGTTATGACATTTTCTTTTAATTGTTTTTTTTTTTTTTTTGGTTTTTTTGCTGTAGCATTGGTGCCTTTGACCTCAGGGCAGCTCTATGCACTTGACACCGTCTCTTTAGTACATCAGGACAATCAGGTTACACAAAAGCAGGATGAGAACTAAACAAGAAACACACAAAAACCAGACCATTAACTCTTTGCATGCTGCAAATCTCCTCTCGGCGCTGGGCACAGGAAAAAGAAAACATTAATAAAACATGTGGTCATTGGGAGACCACAGTCATAATTCTGCTGATGACTTCAGTACCTTCTGTCCTGAAAAACTGTGCAAACATCTGTTAATACAGATTCCTCCCATAACCTTTCCGTAAATCTGACATCCCTTTGCCAAAAGTGGAATAAACTGCTTAAACCGATGGCTTTGTTGCCGAGTCCCAATTCTAATGGCAATGGGGGGGGGGTTAAGATATCTGCCCTTATTTATGATCAGGCATCTGATGTTAATATAAATAAGGACAGCAGTGTATATGATGTAATGTCTTTAGTATAAGTATACAGGTTATTCCTCAGGAGAGCTGTGCTACTTTCAGTGCACTTCTTATACAGCATAAATGAAATACTTAATCTATAGCCTCCAGTTCATGTGATATCTCAATCTATATAACCAGAAGTAGCGTGTCGTTCATAGAATATTATTCTTTCTTCACAGTTAACTAACGACCAGTGATTTAAACTAAAGCACAAATCTTCCTGCCATAAGAACAGAAGACAGGAGGGTCAACAAAAAGATGTCTGGAACTCAAAGTGAATTGGACCCGTCATAAGTGGCTCCTTTAATGATTCCCTATTAGCGATGTGGTCAAGTCTCTGTACTAGGTCCAGTCTGTGCTCCGTCGCTTCCCTAGATACCCCCTCATGGATATTTTGTCTTTCTGTGATTATGCTTATGTTCCTTTACAGTAAATATTAAACATTAAGCTTACTGGGAGGTTTATGAAAGACGTATCTTTTGACAACTGTACTAACCAATGTTTTAATTAGGATTTATTTGGAAATGGTTCCATTTTACACGCACTGAATACAAACAGTTATATTAAATCATCAAGCGACTAATTGCTTCAGGGTTTCTTATGGAGGATTCCAAGAAAAATGGGAAACTGTTTATACAAGCAACATTTCCATTCTATTCTGTTCTAGAAAGTGTTTATATTCTGTAACGTTATTTTGGGTTACAAAATCCTGAATGAATCTACAAAATGAACAGAATATTGCACATACATACACACAATGTGATTTATTAGGAGGAAATCAGTGTTACAATATTAATATAAATGACATGAATAATGTAAGCCATGCTGTTCCCTGACCTAATTTCCCTATTGATCTCTGCACTCCAGTGCAAATCTAATTAGGAGCCCCTGCCAAACTACTGACGTTCCATGATTATACGGAGGTCAAAGAGCATTTAGGAGGTTTCAGTTATTGTGAGAAAAACCCTTTAATGCCATTCATTTGTTTGCAACCATTTTACATCAGTATGAAACTGCCTGTGTAGTGAACTCTCCCAGTACATCACCAATGAGTCTGAAACAGGATAAAAGGATTCCCCCCCCCCATGTGCATGAAAGTCCTTATTGCATTCATTAGCCAGCATTGTGGGTAACTGTAACAGTAAAACTGGCCATATACTAAAGCGGTTATTGGTCCTATTATCCGATTACCAGGAACAGACCAATAATTGCTGTGGTGTGTACAGAGAATCCTTTGCTCTAAGTAAAATGAAATTGGTCTAAACACACTTGGGTTCAATTTTGTCTTCTGTCCGCCCTAAAATATTTTACCAAAGTTACGGATACTGTGTTTCCCCGATAATAAGACCTACCCCAAAAATGAGCCCTACCCACAGTTTTGTGCAACCGTCAAAAATAAGCCCTTCCCCGAAAATAAGCCCTAGTGAATTCCCCAGCACTGGGGGGCATGATGGGTATAAAAGCAGGACTGTTTATATAAATCTCTGTCAATGTTAATTAAAATAAGACCTACCCCAAAAATAAGCCCTATGGCGTTTTTTTGGAACAAAAAAAATAAGACAGGGTTTTATTATCGGGTAAACACAGTATTTTGCAGTGTGTGGGAATTTCACATAATTGACCCCTACGCTAATTCCCAGGAGACTCGTGTATTTCAGGCAACTCTCACCCGATATCCCAAAAGAGATAGCAAATGAGACCCAGGCTAGTGCAGCGATTTAATGTAATTCACTGGTTGCGGCCCTGATTGGTACTATGAATGGGCGGGGACTGCTGACACCACGTCCTTTCCATTCATACACCCTCCGTCCCACCCATATGGTGCAGACTCTGTCTCTTTGGGTAACTCCCTGCTGCGAGTTATAATCATTGCAGTGTAGGGCCAGCATAACACTAAGGAAGCATCCCAATACATTTCTTACAGTCACAAGTCTTGTGATAATAAATGTTTTTATTGAATCCTAATTATATTGGAAAATCAGATTTGTGACCTTTGTGGTACTTTATACCTATACTATCTTTCAATATGACACCTCATTTGACTTACTTTTAGTTTAAGTATACTTCCCTTCAATAAAATATTATATAGTATAATATAACATTTTATATAATACATTTTATAAGAAGTGGTATATTATTAAGAACCAAAAACAGAGATACTCCACTTACATTTCCAAGTTCACATTATACAATGAGGATTTTGCTTTTATGACGCTTACAAGCTGTAAAGAGTCTAGAATGAAACTACCAATTCTTATGCTACTTAAAATAAACCCTCTAGCAAATGATGTAACCTTTTACTGGAACTTTATTTGCTATTTACCAGCCAGACCTCAAACTTAATGTAGCAAAGTTATTGATGTCCTAGGTGTGTTCTACTGGTTGAATGTAATTTGCCTCAGTAAGGGATGACGCCATGGCCAAGAAAAAACATACTAGAATAGAAAATGTTTCCAAAACACAAAGTCCAGGAGAAACGTTCCTTGTCCCAATGACAGATGTCGCTGTCTTAGAGAGTGAATAATGAATAACATTGGTTTTGTATGCAGGTAAAAGGTGCAAGGCACAGGGGCCCATTAGGATCCAGGGGCCCATGGGGTTCCCAGGACTCATGTGGCCCCCGGGCCTGCAGGTTTCACTGTTCCTGAAACTCTCAGCTCAGTTGTTCAGCCGTCATGTCACTGAAAACGAAGAATATCGGCTGTGCCAGGAGAGTCAAGTGGTGCTGACTGCAAATCCACCCAGACCTGACGTGCACACGCCCTGGGCATCTACCAATATACAAACCCAGATCCAGGTCTTTGAAGTGCATATAAAAGTCTGTATGTATATTTTCTACTCTTGCATGTTTGACTCTTTTGAATGGGTCAATCTTATCATAAACAAAACATAAATTCCTATAAACCAGCATAATATGTGTTATACCAGGGATTCTGATACAGTGGTTTGTGTAGCACTGTCTGGTGGTACGCAGGGTCACTGGGAAGGCTTGTAATGAAGTACAGTTTTCAGAAGTATTTAGAATTTTAACCACTTTCAATATTGGGTTGCAGAGGGTCTAATTGATCATATGCTGCATATGACATATATACCTAGAATATATAAATGAGGAGTAGGTATGTATGTCAATTATGTCACATGATGTCACACATATAATAGTGGGACCATATGATTCTATGTTAGACCTTTAATAGCACAAAATTGATTTATGATCTAATAAGCCTATTGCCTATCACTGTTTACAAAATCTAAAGTCATGCTTACTAATAATTAATTAATAATTAATTGTGATGCAGTGCAATTGTATTATAAAACTGTTTGGGGAAATGCTCTAAAAGCATTGGAAAAGATGAAATCTTGAGGGGAAAAAAATAATAAGCTTGTATGTAAATGATTGTTATCTACGTCACTGGATCTGGACATGTTTGTGCTGTGCTAGCGTATGTGACATATAAAGGAATGGAACAACAAGCAATTAAACAATTCAATGCAAAACAAACTATACACGTGTAAAGACACAAATACAATGTTACTGTCTAATATATTTTTACAAGGATTTTTATATTCTATATACACGCAACGTAACTTTAATTAGAGACGCTACTTAAATCCAGTATTTTATCCACTGTGTATACTTAGCCTAAGGTTTAACAATCATAAAGTGTAGTCTCAGAGCTAATGGAATAGTCAGACTTTATTACTGTTGTTAATATATTTAAAATTAACATTTAATGTCACGGGGCAGAGATTAAATAAAGTGTTTCTTTGTTCTGTTAGAATTTTTCATAAAAACAAGCCATAACCTGTACATTACAAAGCCAGCATACAGTACAACCATCAAAATGTAATATTGCATTTGTCTATGTCAGGGGTAGGCCAACTCAAAGTCCCAGCATGCTTTGTNAGGTATCAACTATGTCTATGCAGTTCATACATGCTGGAACTTGTAGTTCTACATAGAGGGGGTGCAACTGGTATATTGGGGTAAAGCAATCGTCTAGTGCAGGGGTGGGCAACCTGCAGCTCTCCAGGTGTTTTCAAACTACAAGTCCCAGCATGCTTTGCACTTGAATTTGAGCAACAGTATAAAACAATAATTGTTACTATACAATTAACTTAATACAGGTCACCTGTATTTTTCCACAAGAAGCCAAATCTGCAAATCTAATTATAAAAGACACACTGGCATAATGATATTTAAACACAAGTTTTCCTGACTCGCCCGGAAGTTACCAAAAGACTCCTGAATTTCAGGCAATTCTCCCGGTATCCTTGGAGAGTATGCAAAACTCCCTGCACCTGGGCTGAAGCAGTGGTTTCATGAAAATCACAGCCTCTAGCCCCGATTGTTACAATGAATGGGCGGGACTGGATCATGTCAAGCCCTGATCATCCACAGTAAATGCAGATAGCTGCCATTCAGGGGGTGGCACTTTGTACATGATTAGTCCCCCAGCCCTACACCCATGAGGTCAGCTTTTGGTTTCTGTTGGGAGGGAGAAACCTAAAGTAGACAACCCTATTTATACATACACACATATTATAGCAAGCTATAAACATTAAGTCTGGTTACAAAATAGCTGCAAGATGAATCCATTACTAAGTATTTACACTGTCCATGACTGAATAAAAGGTAAGTATACAGGAAAAGCTGAATGCAACATAGAGGAAAAATAAAGAAAAACAGCTTGAATGTGTTACACAAGTATTATTATGGGCCATGAAATTTTCAGTTTCCACCTTTCAAGTACTGATCTTTTATTGGGATGTTGATGATTCACTAGGTAATTGCAGTGTGAAGACATTTATGCATGGCTCAGAGTTTCTGATCTTTAACATCTATTCTGTTTGACTTGGTCTTCGGAGCTGTTTAATGCTACATGGTATGAATAGTTCAACATTCAGAATTATTAACTCGTGATGAACTGTCAGATGATCATTATCAAACACAAGGAAAAGAAAAACTCTTCTCTGGGACATAAACAATATGGTTTCTTCCTCTACTATTTAATTTGGCTTTATTATTTTCTGTCAGTATATGATGAGAGTTATGCGTGTTATAGTTTCCATGCAATGAAATATAACCTCCTTCATGTAAGCATTCAGACAATTTAAAAACATTTGCAGCTTGCATAGCAGAAATCTCCCTATGGCGCCCTCTAGTGGTTCTCATTACAAGCAACAACGACAATGAGAAGCATGCAGAATTTCAAAATGATTTCAAGGAAATGATTATAAATATTGGAAAACAATATTTTTTTTAATAAGCATAAAAAAGCCAAAGTGACTGAAAATGCAGTGTAACACCCCATCAGTATTTGTTTTTAAATTACTGCTGCTAGGGTGTTGTAAGTAAAATACAGATCAGGTATGATTCTCATCAGTGTTACAAGCACAAAATTATTTATAACAACAAAGGGACTCATATACATTTTATTATACAATGATTGCTTTTGTGCTTTAATTAAATTCATGCATGTGATGGGTCAGGTTTTATACATTAATTACTATTCCACCTACCTTTAACGCTACTAAATATTTGCTTAAACATACTAGAAGCGAACGCACTGTTTACTGTCACATTTTATGACATGTCGTCTATTCATGTTTCCAGGAGTGTTTACAAGTTGTAACGCTCCCTGTATACAATGGAGTTCTATGGGAACTCTTGGCTGTCGGGAGTAACTGACGATGCATTCTTAAACTTTCTCAAATGTGAGGCCAAAAGTACAAGACCCTTTCCCCTCCCTCCATGTTCCTCATTGCCCATGATGAGCATGTGCTGCTATGGGGCAGTATAAAATTTCAACAAAGACTGCTCAGAATGTCCTAATATGGAAATAAAGCAGGATAGTTGTACAATGCTTATGAATACTGTACACAGTAATAACACAGAAAAACAAAGTCAGATGACTAATTCTAATTAAATAAAAATACATGGCAGGAAAAGGAAAACATTCACATTTAAAAGAATCATTATTTTTCTTTCTGCATGTCATCTGCTAGAGGCTGTGTGATCCTTTGTGAGATACACAGTTTACAAACTTGACTGTGTAACACAATTACCATGATACTAAATATGTAAACTGCAAGCCACCGCATACTGCAAAAATGCCTCTATAAAAACAAAAGACACTAGTTTCCCTTGAAACATATTTTAAATGCCATACTCATATGCACAAGGGAAGATTAGTTACATTAAAGCCACAGAAACACAGAATGCTCTTAAGATTATTTCAATTAAAGGAGTCAACACAATTCCTCCGTATAATGTATTCCATATACATACACACACACACATATATATTTAACGGTCACAGTTGATATACTCAAAAATTGTGAATTTGGGCTAAAAATCGGCAGCTTAAAAAACAAATGTCACTAATTACACCAGTGGTTGCCAGAAGCACAAAAGGGGCAGGTTCAAAAGTACTGTGGGCTATTACATATACAGATATGACACTTTATAACATTTCTAAAATACTGCCATGACGAGGTATTCGTGTAGAATTCGGGAAAAGTGTCAAAAAGCTGCACTAATGCTTTGCACCCAGCAGGCTGTCCAGCCAGTGACAATGGTTATTATCTGCATTGATACNCCACCTAGCTGTCACTGTTGGAACTGCACCTTTTCAGAGTTGCTGACAGCATTGCTTAAAAGAATACTAGAGGGCTTTCAAGATAAATCCAACGCCATGGTAATATTTTAGAGGTGTTAAATCTGTAAATGACCTTGAACTTGGCTTCGGAGGGTAAAGATGCCAATCTTGCTTTACCTACATGAAAAAGTTCCTGCACCGAACCAGTGTTCATTAAGATCCCTGCTAGCTGATCAAATGAATTTTAATCCTAGAAATATGAAATAATGATTTGCTATTTATACATAAAAGGAGCAATAAACTTAGGAAGAGAACATCTTATAATTCCTATACTGGGGCATAAGATTGTTATGCATCAATGTTTTTATCTTTAAAACTGCCAGCAGCAGCAAATATTTAGTCAATCAGCTCCAAAAATGCATGATTCATTCACCTAAACAGGACACTTTATATCCTTCCCCCATAGTTCCAGAAACAAATGATGCACAGTACAATGCAGACTATGCAAAATGTTTGCTCAATATTTAGAGCTCGAAATAAAATGAAGTGCTTAAGCAATGGCCAGAACAATAAAAGCCACAACACTAAAGAAGATAAAGGAACAGCCACAACAATTTGTATACAAAATGCAACGTTTGTGAAGTGAAGCTGACTGAACGGTGGCTCGCATNTTACTTTTGTACTGTAACTGCTGGGGCCGCAAATACATGAGTTAATGGCCTTTTAATAGAAAGTATGTGAATCGCATATGTAACTGCCAGATGTGACTGCAATCTCTATGTAAGCAAAGGCTGTGTTATAAGGAACAGCTGTTCTATTGTTCAGCTTCTCTCTTTTTTATAGACTATCACATTAACAGTATTATTTGAATCTTCTAAAATCAAACCTAAACCCATATTCATCCCCTTTATTTACTAAAAACTGGTAATATTGCAGTTACTGTGCTGATGTAGCAGACTACATACATAGCCTGACATTGCACTGGAAGCAATGAGGAGATTCTCAGCAGAGAGTATGCAGGGCTCTTTGGAGAATTTACAATTATTCTGCACAGAGTATGCAAATTATTATTATTATTATAAACGCTAATTTATAAGATGCCACACAGTATCCACTGCGCTGCACAGATCAACAAGGAATATACAAATGATTGTCAGGATGCAGCTTAAAGCGCAGCATGCACTTTATTACCAGGCCATACAGCACCACATATTACACCATCATATTATGTAACACTTTTTACAATTTGTATGCGACAGAGTTGCCGGGGAATGGGCCCTGCCCACATGCTCATATTCTAGAGAGGATTGATACATAGGTGCAATTACACATTCGCTGCCACCAGAACTTTTTTTTTTTGGAGGAAACGGTAGGTCCCAGGGAAAACAGACACAGGGAGAACATACAAAATGTCTGGGATATCAAACTGCGGCATCAATACTACCAGCTTCACTATCTGTGCTGTCCAATATATTGTTCAATTGTCCATGGTTCCTTGTGGCTCTTCAACCCCCCACCCACAGCCCCTGACAACTGCTTAGTGGCAGAACCAACCCTGAGAAAGGCGGACAAGTAATGGTAGAGTGACCAGGAAAGAAGACATGGTGGGGAAGAGAATGGGGGAACGAATGATGATATCTGGCCAGTACATTAGGCTAAGTAACAATGGGAATATTTACATAATTTACTGCTGTACTTCAAATGTATGAACCATATTAAGCCAAATGTATTTGAACCTGCCAAAATATGATGGACTCCATCCAGATATCTGCCGGTATTGCATCGGGAGCTCAGCACCAGCGGTAATCCAGTGCATGGTGGATAGCCACTTCACTCGCTTGCCCACTAGCTTAGCATATTATTATTTATGATCCATATTCACTTCAAATGAATGCCATTTTTTTCGAATGACAGGATCCAGTCTGATGTTATTAATAATGGCAGATTGCTTGAAAAATGCATTGGGAAGCTCGAGGGGGATTTCTTATTGAGAAATCTGCATTAATTTTTTTTTTTTTAACGAAACAAAAAACCATAACTCACATTGAGGCCCAAAATATTAACTTGTTGATGTTGTAAGGTCCTAATAGATTAGGGGGATGAATATCAGTCCGGTTCAACATCTAGAGTCTCCGATATATGTGCCGAACCCACCACGAGAAACACATGAGCATGGCCTTTGTGTACGTAAATGACAGAAAATGAGTGCTGTTATTTTCCCATCCCTTCGCTGTCTTAATGTACTAAAAACAGTTGCACAATTAGAGCTAATGGCAGATTTTATCCAGTTAAGCCAACTATGAAAAAGAACTCTCCTTATTTCAGTCTTGGGAAGCTTTTGTTTACCTTCCACTCTGCTGAAAGGGGAATTAAATATTAAAAGACCATATGCAAATCATGTTCTCCTCCACACATCTCAAAATAAAAAGTACTTTCTACACTTATTTTTTAAAGGATGGATTGTAAATGCAGCTTATAAATACCACCATTCTCCAAACACCGCAATGCCATTTGTGCCTGAAAATCAATGCAATTACAGTGTTCATCTGTTTTGAAGAATGATTTATTGACATGAATTCCAAGTCTTGTAACCGATACTCTAAATAAGATCAAGCCAAGTGTAGGCCATCGCTTTACATTCCAAAGAAACAAAATTAGAAATCCGCTTCATGGAGAAATGATCTGAAATTAAAATCAACATTTATACCATTCACTTTATATGTGGCCTTTAATCTTCCACGTCAGAATCTCAATAACAGCCATGTAATAACATAGTAACATTGTAAAAACAATATATACTATTGTAATCATTTACATGTACTGGCAAATCAACTATTTATTCATTTATTATTTTATTATATGGATGTTTAAATCAGTGATCCCACAATGCACCATACTGAACGCTTTTCAATTGGTGGATAGGGGTCATGCGTAATACCATTATGAAAGGTGGGAGGAGGAGGTAGACTAATTGCAGAGAAGGGACGGGACGCAGGCTTTACATGGGGACGTGGTGTGAACAATTTGGGGAAGCTAATGTGAACAAGGGGAGCGAGCCCAGAATGACCGTAAGGATCAAACAGCAATGTCACCTTAGAATTGTTCCTTTTCACATAATCTTAGGGTTGCCATATACACCCAAAATAAGAAACAATTTCGACTTTCTAATTTAATTGTTTACATTTATGTATGAACTTGTAGTAATATTTAAAAAAAAAACACTGTTAAGTAATATACATCATGCCAGTTTAAAATCCATTACGTTACAGCATGCTTTCCAGTTAGTGTAATGGTTAGGTAGTCCATGGACTGTTTTTTCAGTTGAAATCACATAAAAGAATAAGAANAGCATGCTAAGAACTGTGCAGTATGGCTGGCAGGTATAGACCATTCTATTATTTATTGCAGGCTAGTAAGCCATACCATAGTGACATTGACTGATCTGCAAGCAAACAATCCAGATTGTTAGTGACATTGTAGAAGGTAAAAGGCATTACTCTGCAGAATTCCTACTGGCATTTGTGCTCAGAATGGTATGCTGATTTTTTATTACTGCAATATAGCATAAAAAATATATAAATGGAACTTAATTATTAAAAAAAAAAAAGAAGACGATGACTGACAGTCACACAATGTAAGGTCACAGCATGTCCATCATAAGATTTATCTGCCTCTTTCTATTTAAAAGGGTTTACAGAAGAACGGATAAAAGCTACCACATAATAAGACACTGAACACAGATGTAGCTAGATAATTTAGACAAAGAGTGTGCAAGGGCACCATGTACCAACGGAAGAGAGAATACAGCTGGGTAGACATTGGAGATTTCTTTTTCGACAATTATAATTCTAGTCATATTATACAAAACAGGTATAAAGATGTTGTGTAAGTGTGTACTTTGCAAGGATCGTTTGCTTGCATCTTTAAAATTTTACAAATCATATACGTTACAATGGGGCGGATTTGGAGTGAACAACGGTAGGCTCAGTGTGCTACACACAGATGCAGAATACTGCATTGGGACACAGCCATACAATCAGGAGGCTAGGATCACCTGACATTGTGAGTGCCNAGCGGCCGGGTCCCCCACANGACGCCAGGACTATTTAAACTCACTTAGACNCCAATAATGGNGTCNAAGTGAGTTCAGGCGGCTGCTGGCAGTGGCCGGCACACCAGTAGAGGGTGCNGGGCCACTGCCGGGGGGTGGGGGGACGGCCGGGCCCGGGCAAGTAGGCCCATCTGTCCCCCCCTGATGGCAGCCCTGTGTACAATGCTGCATTCCCTGCTGAATTCAGTCTCCTCCTGTGGTGGGTGGCCATAGCTATACTAATTGTACAGTAANGGCTTGGCTAAGCAGAATTGGTTGCTATGTGCAACATCTTCACTTTTCCATTCCTACAGTTTAGTAAATATAGGCCTTAGAGNTGCAAAGTCAATATATTTTAATCTAAGCAGCAGTTACATGCTAAAAGTCAGCAAACATGGTGCAAAATCAATGTGAAGTTCAATAAACGCAAAAC
>JABWIB010000216.1:171061-181943 GCA_016617825.1 Platyplectrum ornatum | reverse complement strand
TTACTATTTATGTGCAGACATTAATAGTAACACTGAGACCGTAAAACCATAATAACATGGTCGCTATTTTATTATTCATTATTCACTTGAAAAATGTGTAGATATTAGATGTAGATGCTTTAATCACAGGAATGGGGAAGATGGGTGGAAGTTCTCAACACTGCACACTATTTTGGGGGGGGGGGGGATGTTAGCTCATTTTGATATTTCCCTAGGGGACACACAACTTATTTAGGACATTATCCTGTCCTGCCACTAGAGGCCGCTATTGAGCACATTGCTTCTAATTCCTTTCCCCAGGTATGGGCAACCCGCAGCTCTCCAGGTGTTGTCAAACTACAACTCCCAGCATGCTTTGTCACGTTTAAACTATATGATGCAGTTAAAGCATGGAACTAGTTTAAAAACTCCTGCAGAGCCACAGGATGCTTATGCCTTCCTTCCCTATACAACCGCGCACCTGGCTTGTCGTTCGCATTGCTCTTTCGTTACTTACCTACCTTTAAAACACCTGAAATATGGACACGTAGATCTATAATCCTCATGCATAAAGAACTGGATGTTATCATTTGTTGTTGTAAAAGCTGTTTTAGTTATATTAAGTCACTTTTCTTCTTGTATAAAACCGTCTTTTTATATGATCTCATACACTATCCTCTTCAACTTTATTATTCTGCAAATTTACTGTATCGAGAATTTTATCCCATATTGTTTCTAATAAAAAGAAATGTATAAAAAGATATGTATTGGATATTTCAGTTCATTGTTTTATATGTTCTGAAAATAATAAGTGAATACAGCAATATGACTATAAATCAATAATACATGACAGCGTATAATTCATAAAGTACTNCCAAGGTAAAATTCCCAGTTTATNGGCACCNATATACACTAGAATGACATTGTTCTAGTGAGTGCCCAGCTTTAGATGTGCTAACTAAATAGGAGGTATGTTACANTCCATGCCCTATTATCTTGTGGGTTAGGGTTATGTGACATTTAGCTTTATATGGGAAAATGTGGATCATTCACATGACTCCAGTCCACAGTAGTCTACTTCAAACAACATTGAGATTACTGTCCTATATTGTACGATAACACAAAGTACTGCATGATGACTGAAGAGGACAGAAGTCTTTTCATTTCCATGGATTGTTTTTTATCTCCGTTACAAAATAATTTCTAATATAAAAAGCAAGTGCTTGTTAACCCGACGGAGATAAGAACACCCCGCTCTGAATGTATTCCCTTCCATCTGTATGAACTAGTCATCATCGCGTAGACATAACATGTCATTCTCCGNCTGGTTACTAGTGAGACTGCATTGTGTTGAGACAGGTGCACGCTACATGAGAATGGACGGCGCTAGACGGGGAGATCTCATTTCCCAGGACAAGCGGATTATGACAATTTTCCAGAGGCCATGGTCTGAGCTCTTACCTCGGCGTGCGTATGGTCGTGTGAGGACACCTTGCTGAAGATTATGGCCGGGGCCGCGGTGATTCGCACCGTGAAGTCTGTCAGGATGGGAGTGAGTATGGCCCGCCGCTCCTGATGCCGTTTGATGCTGATGGGAGAAGCAGAGTGAACAGTTAGGAAATCGTTACCGATGGAGAAGCTGGGGGGGCTGTTTTGGCAGATAGGGGATCTTGGTATCTTTACAATTTGGATAATTACGTCCAGCCTCTATTACACCAATTAAGTTGTCAGAACATAACGAATAAGCCACAGCTTTGCACTATTGTCAGGNTTACAGTGGTGTCAATTTCACAATTCTAGAATTAATTCTAGGAAGAAAAATAGTGGATGACACAGAAGAAACGGGATATGTTATTCCATCGAAAATTAGGGGCAGACCCCAATCCCTGTTACTAACAAATAGTAGCTCAGTATCAAGTGGTCAAAGTTTGTACAAATAAATCATTTGCCTCAAGNCCATTAAATGTAGACATTTTCCCTTTAGTCAGGGCCGACGTCACAAATAACGGGGCCCGAGACGCCCGTCCGGGCTCGGGAGCTCCCTTAGATGCCAGTACTGGTGTCTAAGGGCCAGATTCAGATTTACGCTCTCATGACTTACACTCTCATATGCAAAACCATTAGTTGCAATCAGTGTTACAGGTGAGAGATGATGNTTCCAGCCCAAGTGTAATAACAGTGTAACANTAACGCTGGTCAGTATCTGTGTGCNACATGCAACAATAAAGTATTCTCCCTGCATGCACACACTGACATTCATTTTACCCCCTGGAGGAATGGACAAGAGTGCGGCAAATGCAGTTTAATGCCAAAAAATTACAAAATCATGCACTTATCCTAATTCCCACTATACTATTAATGGCGTTACATTAGAAAAAACTGGTTGGGATTTAGTGGTCACCATGTAGTCACCATCAGAATTGGTGGAGAATAATAATACAGAGCAGTGTAAGAAGATTGGGATAAATATAAGGGGATTCTGAGTCTCACACACAATAGAGAATAACATGATGTCACTATAGATATAAATACACAATGGGGCAGACTGGATGGGACACGTGGCTCTTATCTGCCGTCACTTTCTATGTTTCTAGGTAAGAAAGTGAGAAGCATCCAGATGTATGAGCACAGCAGTGTAAAGCAGTAACGTTCAGGAAGGCTGTGGTGTCATACACATGGATATAACACTGATATAACATTATAGCCTATGATTCTGATATGATTCATTCCGTGCTCTATTATCCCAAGAAGAAATCTCTTTTAACTAGTCTTGGCAGAAACCTTTCTGCTTTTTATTAACTTAACAAATGTAGTTAGTGATATGTAAGTATTTTCCAACACTGATACAGAAGAACCTTTGGCAAATGTTTAGTAGGTTTATTAGATATTAATCAAAAAACGAATAAAAAGAAAAAGTAACAGAAGCGCAATGTCTGATCTGGAACCAGTACAAAGTTATTGCATTTCATATGCATCTAAATATACATTTTTATCAAGTGACTGGGAAACGAGCGTACATGCCTTATAAGACNTGCTGCTTCTGTCAGAGCAAATTAGTTATAAAGGATGCAAACCAACATAACACAAAGGGGAATGCTTCCCTNAGAATGCCATTCAAAGCCAAGGAAAGATAAAAGAGATCATTTCAATAAAACGATGTGGAAAGAATTTCATCCCNCTCACAAATCACATAATCGTTTGCATGTTTAACGTGGACAAAAGCTTTTCCCGTGGCCTGTAAGGCTGCTGAGGACATTGGTTTCTGAAGTGAAACAGGTGTAACGCAACACACATTGGCTTTATCACAATGTTGTACAGGAGGATCCAGTGCTGGAAAATCCCTTATTAAAACATTTATAGGGATTGTATATGGAAGCCGTATCCAGACATGCCTTATAGTAATGTAGTGTATCTGCATACCGTCACACTGCGTATGCTCAACAGAAGTGTGTGCCATTTCGAACCTGAATGCAACAGTGAACCTGTATTTGGAGGTGTGGACAAAAGCAGTCAATGTACGGTAAGGGTATAAGTATGCACAGTTTACAGTATAACATATGCACCAGCCAATTGATGGACATCCTAACTCCCAACTGTCCCGATTTCAGTGACACAAACCCAATTTTGGGTGACTATCAATTTCCAGTTTGTGAACAGGACTGGAGGTATTGGTGGGTTTTTTTTTTATTACTTTTGTATTTTGTCCCATGCTGTGCAGTCCAGAGCCTGAGATCAGACAGGGCATATTATGTACGGTACAGATGGTTAGATAGACGCCCAGGCAGTGGACAATAGTGTATGGCGAAGGATAAAAGTACAAGNTGGAAGCCTCTAACAGGAGCACGCTTTCCACCTAGAGTCCCGAGCGACATATTAATTTATACGAATTCGGACCGTATCCAATATCAAATCCCTGTATCTATCTACAGTTTCCATCCAAGAAGACCTACATCTTTCATGATCTGCTTCCCCTATGGAGGCCATGGGATATATTTACTAAGCCGCAAGTTAGGAAATTTGTTGGGGTGTGTGCGAGAAGGTGGTTTTAGTAATTACTAATGGTCGAACAAACACGCTCNCCACCGTTTTCCATGTTGGACATACTGTAGGTTGACCAAAATTTACCAAGCAGCTAGAATGAGTCTCGACCGAATCTCACTGGCGAGTTTCACAAATCTCGCCGATTCAATTAGAGGTGCCTTTCACAGGCGTATTTTAAATTTTACATTGTTCTCTACCTTATCTCGTTGCGGCGAGTTTTAGACATCACAGACAAATCTTGAAAATGCACAGGGAGTTTAACTAAACTCGCTGACAAATCTCACTGAAGCACACCAGCGAGATCCAAACGCTTACAAAACAAGCAGCAAACTCGCGGCGAGCCTCAGCAAGATTTTCAACCACTCATTCACCGCTGCTTAGTAAATATACCCCCAGATCCTCCATATGCATAAAGTAGTCAAGACATGAACCCCAATTCTTGAAGGTGGGGGGGGGGAGGAATGGACCTCTGGTATTACTGCCTTTGCAATGCCTTGCATTGGTCATGTGTCGGTTCAAAGAGTCAAAAAGAAAAGAGAATGGTTTTTGATTATTTGTAGGTGCACACACACAAGGACAGTATTTAAAAGTATTAATTTTTAAAGGTATACTTTAAAATGTTAGGGATATATAAAATCCTATAAGCGAAATATTTATTAAAAAATAGATAGAATGGTGAGATAGTAAAGAATTAGTGTATTAAAATCCCAACACCCTCCTACTCCTCCAAAATCTAGATTTCAATATCTTATTAATCTATGAAGTGTAAACAGGGAAACTTGGATCTGTGATAAAGTGCTTATGCAGAATGTATTGCACTTACATAAATGTAAACATATGTACACTCATAAATAAATAAAGTGCTCATCATGCATATAGCTTCACAGTCTTCCAGGACAGTGGAATANGGGAACAAAGTGCATATGCAAAGTATATTGCACTCTAAGTTAAATAGGTGAAGTGCTGTTGCAGTATCCTTTATAGTTTATAAAGTGCCGTAATAAGGTGCTGATATACTCCTATTAAATGGATAAGTATTGGCATATTACATTGCACAATCCCTGATCTTCTGTCGGTTGAAAGAGTGCTTGAACAGAGCCAGCAACACTGTTCAAGAGACCACATTCAGGATATCACGAGAAGCTTTCAAATTGTATCCCAAAAAGGTTCAAAAACGCGGGAATTCCCACCATGTGCTCCCATAAGTGTTCCCTGGACTGGAGCATCTCCAACAAGCGTCTGGAACTGATGGGACAATCTGGGGAAGGAGAGTGGGGCATCTGTACCAGCGGGTTAAGAATTTGAGAATGGTGCATTTATATATAAAATACACAATGTACACAATGTATCCATTCTAAATTCATTCCTGAGGAATGAGACACAAAATGACTGAGCAATGGATACACGTCAATGCTGAACAGAACATGGAGGGACAGAATAATTCCATTACTGAATGATTATTCGAATCAGATACATAAAAATAGAAGTAAGGCAAAGCACAGCTCAGGGCCTATATTTACTAAGCAGGGAGATTGAAAAGTGGGGATGTTGCTCATAGCAACCAATCAGATCTAAGATCTCAGTTTCATTTTTACATACTGGAGAACGGGAACTTGAATCTGATCGGTTGCTATGGGCAACATCCCCTCTTTTCAATCTCCCTGCTTAGTAAATTAGGCCCAGGTATTCGGTATTTGCATTCAGTTAATAATATATGCATATATTTGTTACCTCTAGAAACTGTTGTAACGCTCTGTAATAAAAACAAACCTCACCAGGCCAAATGTTTCAGATTAATATATTCATACAAAAATATGATGAAATGCTAAAAAATGCTTTGTACAAAGCAGATCAAAGGAATATTTATTCTGAAAGTAATGTGTTTTATGTTGTTTTTGCCAAGTGAAACAAGGTAACAAATGTAATCTTTTGCTTCTGATGGAAACTTAACTATACATTGGCATTTTAAGAACAGAGGGACCCCCTACCCCAATAATCTGCACAACCCAACTTCTCCTTGGGATCATATACTGCTGAAAGCTTTAGGTACCTAGTAGACGGAAGCAGGATGTCCTGCAGTTACATTCATCACCCATCAGCAACCATTGAGGAATGAACAATGTTAAGCTAGATACACACAGTAAGATAAATTGTTCCAATCGAAAGATTTTTCAAGAGTGGGTAAAACCATGATAAATTGCAGGGGGGGTAAAATGAATGTCAGTGTGTGCATGCAGGGAGAATACTTTATTGTTGCATGTTGCACACAGATACTGACCAGCGTTACTGTTACACTGTTATTACACTTGGGCTGGAAACATCATTTCTCAACTCTAATACTGATTGCAGCTAATTAAATTTACCCCCCCTGCAATTCAACATGGTTTTGCCCACTCTTGAAAAATCTTTTGATTGGAATAATTTATCTTATAGTGTATGGCCAGCTTTAGAGTTACGTTACCAGCAGCCACTGAGGAATAGGCAGAGTTCGAGTTACGTTACCAGTAACCATTGAGGAATGGTCTAGTTTTACATACTAGAGAATTTGTGCTAGAATCTGATTGGCTGTTATGAGTAATCTATGTTTTTCGGGATCTTAGTAAATCTTGGCCTAAGATTATTAACACTTCAGACTCATTTCCCGACTGTTCAGCATAATCCCGTCCAGGAGGTAACACTATAGGGAATGCCCAGCATCCCCTATAGGAATGTAATGGCTGAAGTGGAAATTTAGAAGTGGGGGTATGGACATTCAGAATATAATAGAAGTCACTGGAGACTTTTAGTTTTTCTATTACATCAGTGGGAGAAGTGCCGGTATGGCATACCCCCTTATACACCCCCTCCCGCACTTCCCGCCCTGCACTGCAGTAAGCTATTTGGTCATTATCACCGTTTCTTTCACATTGTAGAGTTATTTAAAAAAAAAAAAAAATGATTCATTTTAATAACAATTAGGACAATACATATAATTTATGCAAAATTGGAGCTTCCACAATGCCAGCAACATCTTTCAGTGGGTATTAATATTTACCGGTAATTGCAAACATAATGAATAAAGAGTTTGCACATTTACTGAGCAGAAGAACTTGTTTCATTTTAATAAAGACAAGTGTGTTTAATTGTTAGGGTGTTGAATACTTTTGCAAGCCACTGCCTATGTAGGTGCCTTTCCCTCTCATAACCCTTCCACGTTCCTGTGAGGATAAATAGTTCTTCCATGAGCGGCACACATGTGCATTCAATGAGGGGAGCGAAGTTGGCAGAGGGGTGCAACAGCTCCTTATCGCCCACTAAGTATTGAAACTGAACATAACTCAAGGCATATTATACATCTGCATCTCTCTCATTTCAGATGGAGAAATGTATTAAAAACAAGTGACTGGAAACAATTCAGCGGCGTATACCCAAAACAACAAAATACCACGGCCACAGCTGTTTCTGGGGCTACTTTGGAGGAAGGCCGAAGCGAGGGTGTGGAGCCGAAGGAACAGGGAGCTGTCGTCCCTTGTTCCTTTATAGGGATGTAAAGCACGACACGCCCAATTACATGAGTCCGTTACTGTTCTGCGCTGACGGAGTCCATCTGTTACATGTATTTTCAGATGCTCACTATGTAATCCAGGCCAGCAGCAGTTTCTTTGAAACAACTGGAGTTGGCAGGGCAGGAGGAATGCCTGCTAGTCATTGCTAGTCACTGCTCTTCCTCTCGCTGTCTGCTCGCACCAGCACAAAGCAAGGAAGGCAGATGAATTATTGCCTGCTGAAGGCTGCATCTCCCATCACTTCATATATGGGATCTTCCAAGCGGAGCCAAAGATTTACAGGAATGAGATATGAAGCAGTTCTTACAGTGAACGATCTGCATGAAGAGGTCTATTAGAGGAGGCGAGGGAGGGATTCTGCAAAGGAAGAGAGGGCAGCACTGACACCAGCATTAATTCACAAGGTCCGCACTGGTCCATACTGGTAATGTAAAAGCATAGACATGACATGAATACTGGGCCAATATAGGCGTAGCATAGACAGTGGTGTAAACGATGGCATATCATTCACACAAACAATGCAAGTATCAATGCATTGTGCCATGCTGAACAGTTGTGAAACGAGTCTGAAGAGTTAGTAATCTTAGGCCTAAACTTACTAAGAAATGAAAAAATGATGATTGAAATAAATTATGCCCCCATTATGCCCTCTGCCCAACTCACCCTGCCGATCTATGGGTTCCCCTGGAACCCTGTTTTATCATGGTGATGAGTTTAAATAACGCCTTAAAAATAGAGCCCTTCATAAGTAAAAAAGTGTCTCAGTACTCATAAGATCTAAATAATATATATGGCGCACTGTAAGTGTAAGTCTGCAGACCAGGGCCCCCTTCCGAACCAATTCTAATACAAATTATAAAGTGCTACATAATATGAAGGCGCTATAAAAAAAAAACCTGGTAATCAATTTTAATATACACAAACATATATTAAAAAAATGAATCACGCCTTGTGGTACGTCTGCATAGGATCCCGTACACAGAACCACCCCGGATATCATGTTACTAGATAGCGAGTCAATGAAATGTCCATAGTCAGGAGTAATGAGGTAACAGCTGCTTAGTGTATCTTGAGAAGCCAGCATTGTAGTCTAAATAACAGTGCAAGGTTCAATACGATAACATTACAATGGGGGGTGAAAGATCACAATGAAGGCCTTATGAATATCAATTTGTTTGGCGTTTCCCTCTCGCCGTCTACGTGTTCGTGTAAACAGAGATCAGCACATGATCAAATCATTCTTCCAAACACACTCCTGTCTTCCTTTGCTCTCTGCCGCACTCAGATAACACTTGAAAGCAGAAGCCTGTGAGCTGTATTTAAGCTGTCAGTGATCCAGGGACGCCATTCACACGGTAATATTCCTTTCCTCTCACGTGTATCTGGTGGTTTGGGGAAGATAAGTGCAAAACTCAACTTGCAAGCCCCTTAAATCCCTCTGTTTAGTTCCCCGATTATATATTAAAGAGGCCCACCTGTGGTTTGTTATGATAAAAGTGTAAGTTATAGATTTTGTGCGGTTACAGAACACACAACTTCCCATCGCAGTGAAGATAATGTATGCTGGAATGTTATACATTATTTGATCAAGTCCTCTGGGTTCTTTTAATAAACAAACCACCGCTATGTATACACAGAGCATGAGTCAAAATTGGAAATGTAAACCTTTGCCTTGTGCTAATGTTCCTCCAGATAATCTGGCTATATTGATTGGAACGTGTGTAGCGGTAAAGCAAATAATCAGAAGCATATTACACATGGGTGTTAATAAGCACATCTATGCCATTTCAAACAAACCAGATTACTTTCCACTATTACAATTGAATAGAATGATACAATAAGTGTATTTGGAAGGCTCGGATCGGCTGGGCGGATGGAATATGGAATAGAAACTCTCTCTCTCTCTCTCATTGGCTGATGAAGTACGTGTTGTTAGTATATAATATGCCAAAAAGTATTTTACATGTCAGTCGGAGCCTCTGCGTTTCTGGCTGCATTAACACCAGGCACCCTAAGAAGTGGCTTTCCCGGACCACCAACGCGGGCAGAAATGTGCACAATCTGTGAGAACTTGACAGGCGAAATAGAAGTTAGACAAAGGCTTTAAAAAGAACATTACAATGGTAATGAACGCTCGCCTTATATGGATTCCTCAGGGCGCTATTGAGGAGATTTATAATCCTACAGAAAGTCATGGAACAACCATGGAAACCACAGTCGCTGGGCGTATGGTGCCGTGAGCAGAGGCTGGGGTATGCCCACATATTCTCAGTCTCTTCTATGTGCTGTACTCCCTACTCCCAATACTTTCCATGACAGGCAGCCTGGCAGCCATACCAAATAAGACATCAATTCTATGAACATATACCTCATTTTCACGGCCCCCTGTTTTACCTACTGCAGGGATGTTCATGGTCGATGCCGCCCGCCCCCCCCCGAGGCAGAAAAATGGCATGTGCATCTTTATGGGACCCTTGGCTATCCCGGCCATGGTAGCCGCGGGGAGATCCGACCTTGGGGAACAGGAGTGGTACCGGTCCAAAGCCGCCCCCCCTCCCCTCCCATCCCGAAAGCCAGCCCCCATGAAAATAAATAGGGCAGAGGTTCCCAAACTTTCTCAGTTGAGGCACCCTTAGGGTCTCCATAATTTTTTAAGGCGCCCCTAAGACATAATAATTTCAAAGTTTTTGAGTCAAAATCATGTAATAACTATTTAGATAAAAACAGAAATACTTTCAGGTTGACATCAAATCTTGTGTTACTCCTATACAAGACGTAAAATTGTTTTTCTAGGTAACACTAGCAATGTTGCACCATATCAGAAAAAACATTCCACGGCACCCCAATGAGAGCGTCGCGGCACCCCAGGGAGCCACAGCGCACAGTTTGGGAACCACTGAAATAGGGGGATTTTGTGTCGGCTCCTAAGGGGTGCTGCTCTGGCCCTCGGTGTCCAATACGGAAACGGGACCCATGTATGCGTGCAGGGGACCCTTGGCTATCCAGACAGGGCAGCCACAAGGAGATCCAAAGTTGGTCCAAAGCCCCCCCACCATCCGGTGGCCGTAAAGATGAGGAAGTACTCATATACCTAATAATAACTAAATAAACTATTATTATCCACTGCAAAAAGGAGAACTGTAGAAAATTAAACTGGGATTAAACTGTTCTACCATAGAGAGGCCTTTAGGCACAAAATTCAGACAGGTACAGTTAGGAAGAGCAGGCAGGTGTCGTAAGAGACAGGAAGTATAGTCAGGAAATGCAGGCAGGTGCAGTAACAGACAGGAAGTATAGTCAGGAAATGCAGGCAGGTG
>JABWIB010000216.1:98104-110802 GCA_016617825.1 Platyplectrum ornatum | reverse complement strand
GGGGGGGGGGGGGGGTTAAATAGGACAAAGGTTCTCTGCCATGGGCAATTTAAGTTGTAATTAAAAAATAATTGCCATTATATAAATAAAATGTAGTAATAATAATAGCACAAGCTGTTATGTTTTATGTTTTACACTGTTGACCATTATTGTCTTCTGGTGGTAGGAGTGCCATCACGTAGATTGTTTGAACGCTACTAACTACATTCCAACAAATAGCAGAGCAATTAAATTCATTCCCAAATTAGTGTGAGGTCTTTCTTGTTCTCCGCTTGGCAGCACTTCTGACACTTGCTGGTGCCGGTTTAATTGTTATTAGTTGCAGTAAGGAAACCAGCTCCGTTCAGTGCAGCAATGGAAGATCTGTCAATCTAACCAGCTGAACACACAGTAGTTTTACATTTCTATTTCAGAAAAGGGAAAAAAGTTAAGCAACATTACAATTGTCAAACTTGGCAGCTGTATCGATAAAACATTTTACACCCTGCTGGAATTAAACAGAATGGGTAATGATCCAGCCTGGAACGTAAAAACTACAAATGTGTGACCGAGAAGTAAATACAAAGGAAGCTTATAATATGCAAGTGGATCAGGTTATGTATGGACACACAGAAGCCAAACACAATGCATATCTACTGCCAGGGGACGGGGTCCCCCGCTGCAACAGCCCTCTTTTCGACACGCATGTAGCCTGGGCCGGACTGACCATCTGGCATTCCTGGCAAATGCCAAATGGGCCACTGGAGTAATGGGCCGCTACCATGTGCTGCTGGAGAGCTTCAGCCATTCACCAGTCACTGTGCAGACAGCCATTCCCTGACTGGCTGCCGGCTAGAAAAAAAAAGTCTTATTGGTGGATAGCTCTAGGTGGGCCTGTCATGCCAGTGCTGATTTCTAGTCCCAGTTCTGTCTGTAGCAGACACCGGAACCACGACAGAAGATTGTTTTTCGAATCACTCCCTTTGCATAATTCTTCCCCTAATTCTACATTCCGCACAGCCTAACCCCAACCCTACATTTATAGCTTCCCAATCCCAACAGTTCCCTCCCCGTAGCCTAGCTCCAACCTTTCCCTCTCCACTACCCAATGCCAACCATGCTCCCCCTGCAGCCTAACTCCATCATTCCCCTTCCCGCTGCCCAATCCCAACCGTTCCCTCCCTGCAGCCTAGCCCCAACAAATAAATGGCCCTCACACTTCCTTAATAAAGTAATAATCAGAGTTGTGTCACAGTGGATCTGGAATCTCCCCGCCCCTTCCACCCATGAGAATCCTATGAGTCACACTGCTCCGCCCCTGCGGATTCACCATTTGGTTCCTGCATTAGAATCTCATAAAGGAGAGAAAATACATATCTTTATTTCATCGGGGCCTTAGCCAACTCCAAGAATGTAAGAGATATCAGGCAAGAAGCATCTGCACATGGATAAAACTAAATAACACATATTTATTGTCTTATACTAGGCACAGTTAAGCTAATAAAAAAGATCATGTTACAATGTCTAAGGGAGTTTTGTTCTTTAACACAAAAAAAGTCATATGATATTTGCAATCTTCGTAAATGTTGAACTGCTTTATATCACAAGGGACACATTTTAAGGAACATCTTCCCAATAAATGAGGCACACAACAGACTGCAGTCAGCACAGATGACACAGGTGCCTTGGAGAGGACTGCACAATGAGATATATTGTGAGACACTAGATACCTCTGTGTGTTGAGCAGTTGTGGGTCCCCAGTGCTTCTATCCAGAACAAGCATTTCACAGGATGCTACAGAGATTCTCTTCAGATATATTCCACATGATGATACAAGAAAGTACACCCTTATCTGTGCACACTTGTATCTGGATTTGTATTCGAGGTGTTTTCAACTCGATCTAAGTGTTAGGGGTAATGCAGAGGGAAACACTTATAGATGTTTTACTTCTGTGCTCCAGAAGCTTTTTGATCAATTGCATAACAATGCCCCAATCCTACATGTATAACAATTTACCTTGCAGAAGGATATTTCATTTCATTTATGCTATAAAATGTATGTATGTACTCCCGACCCTTGTATAATAACAAGAGGTGATTTCACCATGCTGTATGTGGGAATTATACTTCACATGCCTAACAGGATTTAATAGCCCTGCAGTGATTATATGGAACTGTTTTCCCACGATTGTGGAGGGTATTAAGAAGATACAATGATGGGGTGAAAAAATGGTGTATTTCTGGAAAATTCATTCATCCATTCATAAGGCTGACAGTTCGACTGCTGCCAGCGTAGCGCAAGGTTAGGGATATGCAGCAAAAAGTGGATGGAGCATAAAAGGGGAAGCAAGGTGGGCATTTAGCATAGATGGGGAAGGTTAGGGATATGCAGCGGGAAGAGGATGGAGCATAGGAGGGGAAGGTAAGGATTAGGCAGTGAGGAGGGGATGGAGCATAGAAAGGTAGGGTTGAGGTTAGACTGCAGGGAATGGAGTAAGAAGTTGTGGGCGTATTGATAATATGTATAGAGGGCGGAAGGAGGATGCTGACAGCACAGGTAAGGCTGGCTGCCAGTCCAGTATAAATTCTTTATTTAACAGAATAGAAGACAGCAGCAGTATATATTTCCATCAATGATAACAAAAATCAAGATGTATAAGATCTCATGCTGTACAAATCTTATCAACAGCTAATGTGAAAGATGGGGGGAAGGTGGGAGAGAGGGGGAAAGGGAACCGCGTTTTGTTGTAGGAAAGCCAGGTGAACTATTGTAAACAATGGAAGACTGTATACAGAGAGAAGGAAGGTGCAGGAGCTCTAGGGGGAGTCATGAGAGGGGTCCAGGAATCAGAGCCACATCCACAGAGCTCCACTTTGACTCCATTATGAGAGTGAGGGGATGATGGAAGGTCAGGGATCACTGCTCTCGCAGCGTTACCAAGATGGGGTAATAGAGAAAGTTTAAGGGAATCTATGGAGCCCTGAGTGGTGGAAGGATCCAGAAATTCTAATCTGTAGGTATATCTGGAACAAAAATTTTAGAGGTGACCTCAAAAATCTGTTCCGAGAAGGGGGCGAGTTTAGAGCAGCTCCACCAAAAATGCATCGAGGAGCCTGTGGCCAGATTAAAGCGCCAACAGGTAGAAGAACATGAAGCATCTGAGGCGTTCTACACCACCATATTATAATGTTTAGCGGGGTCTCCACCAATGTAAAGCTACATGAGCACGCGTGGGAGATCTGGAAGACCCATGACTGGCAAGGTCACAGTCTTACGTACTTTCCAGGTTTATGGAAATCTGAAAGTAGGAATCTCCATACTGAGCCCCATCAAATAGAAAGAATGGTCCCTGCTGTTTGTAGGGAAATCTATAAAATACGAGTTTCTGCAGTATTAGAACCGCAAGTCCTTCGTTATCAGAGTTATGTGGATCCGGTCCATAGTCCTGAAGCTAAATTTACAAAGATGCGGGAAAGTGGAGATGATGTCCATAGCAACCAATCAGATTCTAGGTAACATTCCCCAGTATGTAATAGGAAACTAAGAGCTAAGATCTGATTTGTTGCTATGGACAATGTCTCCACTTTTCTATTCCTGCAGTTTAGTAAATATAGACTAAATATGGATTTCATTTTAATAAAAAAGGAAAGACACTGGATAAAATCATAACATTTATTCTATGTAAATTTAAAAAACAGACTCATTTTGAATAATTTTGCAAAACTCTAATTTTGCAGAAATGTGTGAATGTAACACAGGATAAAAGGATTATTATAATAGTGTACAAAGCCTCAAACTTCATAGAGTAGAATATTTAACTAGCATTACCTATATAACAGCAATGTTCTGTACAGTGGAAAATGTGAAGGGAATAGCAGTTACACACCGTCCTGTGATAATTCATCTTACAGGCCCATGTCATTATTATCGTAGTAACATAAATCTTATTATTGGCTTGCAGAGATTGCTGGTTGGCATCCAATCTATACAATGTTATCCTTTAAACACTTGTATTACACTCTGTAATTTTATGGGTATAAATAACTATATAGCATGTCCCAGAAGCTGCTTTCTACGTTCTGTTCTATTTTACCCAACAAAAACATATTTGAGTTTTTATTTCCCAGTTATGTCATGGGAACCTATTATTCAAACATGCAGCACTTTACATATAGAGGTTTCTGGAAATAAGTATGAGACCTTTGATGCCTATTTTTTCTTTACTTTGTTGATCTCTTCTTTCTTTTCCCTCTTTCCTCAGTGCTGAACCAGGGCCTGGAAAGGATACAGGGGCCATATATACGTTTATGGAGTCACTTGATAAATATAATGCAACATCCTCAATATGAAACACTGGAGACCTGCTTTCAGCTAATGTTCCTGGTTGGTTGAGACGTGTCAAATCCCACCAGGGCCGAATCCACCACAGGTCCATTGGTAGTTGCCCCGGGGCCCCCACAAATGGAAAAATACGGTTACGATAACAGGCAGATGGCTGTATACTATTCAGGGTCAATGACTGAAAGCATGTCACTGATTGACATCTGTAATCCACCAATGAACAGCAATACTATGCTGGAGCCATTCCCTCCATCACTCCCCCCAGCATAGTATGAGAGTTCATCGGTGGATCAAGGATGGCCATAAGCTGGGCCGAACTGGCCATCTGGCAATTCTGGCAAATGCCAGATGGGCCACTGGAGTGATGGGCTGCTACCAAGTGCTGCTGAAGAACTTCAGCCATCCACCAATCAGTGTGCTGACAGTCATTCACTGACTGGCTGCCAGCTATAGAAAAAAAGGATACCTCTAGGTGGGCCTGTGTGCATTAAATGCCAGGGCTGATTTTTAGTCCCAGTCCGGCCCTGTCCATAAGTGACATTCAACCTCCACCTGCACAGTATGGAGTCAGTTGCTGCTACACAGTGGATTCTATGTAGCGGAAGGTGTAATAGAAATATTACCTCTAATAGGTGGCGATGGAGATAGAGCCCGTTTCCTTGAGTGTATTTGTATATTTACATTTGTAATGCAGCAAGCATAGCTTATAACTCCATACACCATAATGCTGATCTCCTTAAGCAGAATGTCTGTCCTCCTTACCCTTACACAAACACATACACCAGAAACCTATAATGCATAGATAAGATCATCTACTGCTATAGACATATGTCATCATCCTATAATAAGATTAGATTGTGGTGCTGTCAAAAGTTACTGCCACGTTCTCATTACACCTCCAAAGGTGTCGTAATTTGAATGGCCCACCATAAAGGATCTACAGCTGACCAGATTTCAAGACTGAACCCACACACACTGCCATTTACAAAGAACACAAACATAAAGCAAACTTAGGTCACATACTGAGTCCCCAAGCACCTTTCCAGTCCACTTGCCTATGATGTATTCCAGACGCTCTTTAACGGCTTTCCTCCTTCCAATCAGAACTTCATGTAGCATGAAAGATCATGGGGTGTGAACCCGACTGCAGGAATTTTTATTGTTGTTTAGCACGTGCATCCACAAGTCATCACTGCCATGCGTCAAGAGCCACAAAAATAAAACTTTACATCTGCTACTTATTTCGGCCCATCATGAGAGAGATTCCGCCCCTAGAACCTTTTGGAATAAAGCTCGGGTTACAAAGACCCACAAACACTTCAAAGCAGAAAGGACTCAAACCCTGCAAACCTTTCATTGCTTCCACAGCCAGCTAAACGGGTCAACTGGTTACAAGGACAGAAGAAAAAGAATGTACTATAACACTGAGTTTTATTTATACATATATACATAAAATAGCAATGTAACCGCAAAATGAAAAGTATGATGTCTCCTCGCTGGAATTATTATTGTTTAGCAGAAACAAAACCTGACATAGGGTAAAATATTTGTTATTTCTACTATGAAATGACAGTAATTCTAATAGTGGCAATTCAATCCAGACACAGTAGACAGTGTATAATTAAACACAGCTGAATAGAAAATGACTCCTATAGATCATGGACTAATAATGGGTATTAATAAAATTGGCACATAGACAGTTGACGAAGTCTAAGTGTGGATGGGTGAAGTCATTCATACTGGGGGTGGGGCTGGGTGCTCATCATCACTAGGTAAATGAAGTATAAAGGAGGCCATTCACGTGAATGATTCCCGTTTCTGCGTGTTTCAGACCGATTTTGCTTAAGATTTTTCCCTTGACGAACGTGTTAATATCGCTACCATACACAATGTGAATATCGTTCCAAAAAAAAACAGCTACAGAAACGATTCGTTCTGGCGCACAAAAGGGGAGTGAAATAAATACTGAAACACCAGTAGCGATATCGGTATTTGCCATTCACGGCAAGACATAAGGCCTACGGACCGATAATCGGATTCGGAACCCCCGAATGATAAATTTGTTGCCACCATCTAGTGCAGTCAAGACAATCATTAGTAAAAAGCACAAATCGCGATCATCAACGGCAACAAGTTTTCAAGTCATGATCGAAAAATGCATCTTCGCTACGACATCGTTACCGTGAATGGCCACCTTAAGTGCTGTATTTATATACAGTGCTCATACTTCATTCATGGCACGGGTCCCCTCTCCTCTGGGTAGTTGCTCCCCTATTGCCCCCTGATAGTTATTCTCCTGAAAGTAAAAGTTTGCTAAGTCTATGATTGTGTTTTAACCAAGAAGTCAATGTGACTGAATGGCTACTTACATCATACATTATGAGAAATGAACGAGCCAAGTTTAGTACATACTACATAAAATGAAACTTGACGTGACATAGGTAACAATTTTTCTAACCATCTAAAATCCCAATGAGGATAGCACTTCATGCATACACACCAATATCAGATCTGTGGCTTCCTTTCCCATCTGCTCAAACAATCAAAAGTCGATACCAAACCAAATGGCCCAATCTAATTTTGAATGATAACGCATTATTGCAGGAGTGTACATGCTTGTAGTTATGTTATGGTAATTGTGTGAAGATTCTTTAGTGTGTACCCAGAATAACTGTTTGCACTGTTCGATGGATATCAATTGAGGTGAAATCCTATACCAGCGCTATTGAATCCTGATAAAAATATTCCAATTCAATCTAAAATGACTGTATCTATCATGATGCTCCCTTCGCAACTGGAACGCAATCCAGAGTTTTAACCTTTGACAGTTACTGCATATTGTGGACCCAAGTGCAAGGGGTCGATTGATTAGTATAAGTATAGTACATGTTGAGTTGTAGGTTACCAACAGATGTGTTGGAAAAATGAAAGTAATGTCTAGCTTACAGGACGGGTGGTGGGTGGATGCAATGGACTCCCAGAACTCCTAGAACTCATTCATTCAGATTTCAGGATCCGATGTGTTATTTTTTAACATGTCATATATATATGATTATTCTCTATTACAAAGCTATAATACAATAGGTATACACCAAAGGGACGTTCTGACCTGAGGATTTGAGAACTTTATTTCCAGCGGTTCGAGGTCAACGTGCAGGCAGACGACAAAGGAGTGTCCAGCTTCTGGGCCAGCAGATGGCAGCGTGTGTGACGTGACGGCCAGCGTGGACGTGCAGCCCATGGGCTCCACTAGGTTCAGTATCACTTGATGCTCCAGGATTGTGTAGACACTGAAGTGATGGAGATTGATGGTCCAAGGAAATGCAACACCTATCATGAGAGAAGAAAGAAAAATCACCAGCTGCTGGTAGACCACTAGGTGGCATTATACATTTGTTGTTTGTTTGATTGTTATTTTGTTGACGTGCCAAAAAGTCATAAAAAAACCCCAAACCCAAAACATTGTGTTTATGCTGTACAATATTAAAAAACAAAATCACAAAACCACTTGGTCAGTTATTCACCATCAATGGTACTACCCCACAAGTTTCATATATTGATTCACTGAAACCCTCATATTTGGAAAAGTAAAATGTTTTCTTTGCTCAAATACAAAACTTAGAGATATATATTTTTTGCAAATCATGCACTAAGGATGCTGACTCCGATCAAATTATGTTAGACATGAGAATCTATATTGTACGTATTCATTCGAACCACTTTATAGCTCAACATAGTACAAAGGGATTAGAATATTAAAAAGGAAATCAAAATCTCGAAAGTCGACTACTTAATGCACCAAGTTCCCTACAGCACAGATATCAAGGCCAAATGAGCAGTCAATGATGGCCATGCTGAGCGTGACGTCACAAACCATACAAGTTAGGGTGCACTGCCAGGTCGAGCCATGTATGGCGATTTTAGCCATATATTACACAACTCATTTTATAATTTACCATAAATATTTGTCAATAGTCTTCAGTTTCTTATTGTGAAACATTGAAAATGCCATAAATGTATTGTGTGAATGCCAAAAGGTTATTCATGCACCTGGCAACTCTGGCCAACGGAACTGACACACACCTACGCCAGACCCCTGAGACTGACTCACTGAACCACTGAGCTAGAACGTATTAAAAATGTAAAATAATAAAAAAATAAATAATTATAATAAAAAATAGAAAATAAAAATGAAATAAAATGAGAGAAAATAGGTCGGAGACATTACAAAATTGATAGCAGTAAATAAAAACAAAACTCAATAATAATAATAATAATAATAACAATAATAATAATAATAAGGCCACATTCAGTGTTTCAAACAAAACAACATAAAACGCACACACACCAAACTGTATGTTTTCCTCATAATCTGTATCAAGTTCATCATGAAGATAAGTTGTTCCTGTATTGTATGTTACAGATATGAACCCCCCCCCCTCCAAATCCTTCCCTCATTGCAGGATGTACACACAAAGAAATTGTGATGGTGCCTGTCTATATGTAAGGATTATATCTCCAAATAACATGAATTGAACCTGACATGTCAGATATAATACATTTACATATGAAAGGCTCTGGGCGCATGTTTCAAATTCACAGGAGCTACAAGCACTGTATATGAAGTCTTTAATATCAAACAGCATCCATGTCCATTATCCCAGATCATTAATATGACCCAACAAATGTCTGCTGGATATAAAGACATAGAATTGTTACTTCTGCTGAAGTTAAAATTCCAATCAAAATATTGATTATATGGAAAAAGTAGCAGAATAAGGTCAGAATAAACTGTTTTCTCCCTCCGAGGATAAACCAAAAGACGGCAACAAGGAGGTTGTGATTTATACATATAACACTGGAAGGCCTGAACAGTAAAAGGCATACAATTGCAATGGACAGACGGCTTCATTGTAACGATTTACATGATATCACTGCCTCTGCTCAGGTCTCGGGAGAATAGTTTCTCTTATTCTAGGCCCTCCGTTGTTGAGAAATAACTTTCCATTAATGAACGTTAAAATCACTATGGCCGCCATTCTGTTGTTAATAGGGTGCATTGTAGTACATGGATGGATGCATCCAAAATCCTTATAGTGGCTCTATTCTGACAGCCACCAATACTAAATATTGATGCATATCAATAGGGTTATGCTAATATGGCAGAAAGCATAAAAAAGTTTATAAAACAACAATGTTTCCTCAATCGTTTACTTCAGCAAAAGAAAACAGAGTAATTACTGAATAGATTGCATGTTATATATTTAAACCAGAGCGGCCTCTGAGGGTTTACCTAATGAAGATAGATGATTTTCTCTTTCCCCTATGACTAACATAGGAAAAGCAATAGTGGGTAACAGATTCTTCAGTGACCTGAGAAAGTACATCCAGAAATAATATTTGCTGTTCATGTTCTTCTTCTAATCATCGTTTCTGCCATGGTGCATTTTTTCCCCACTCAGAAAATAGAATTGTATTTGTGTGACAAACATTAATGGCAGAAGAAGCCTGGCACGCACTGCCGAGATACACAATAAGACATCTCATGAGAACTTTACACACCAAAGAATAAGATCAGTTTCCACAGCAGATGGCGATCGTGTGCGACACAAAAGGTTTGTATGTTTGTGTGTAATTATGTGTCACTGTTGGTGATATTTTTCCTATACTATACACCGGGGGTTCTAGTGCAAATGGTGGTACCCACTCTCTGGAGGTACTCAGGGGGTACGTTTCTTTGGAGGTATCAGTTGTACTTGGATTTTAACCTGGGAAGATACCAGATACAGAAGATACCTGTGGCAGCAACTTCCACCTGCATCCATGGAGGACACGTGCTCAGAACTCAGCCTATTAATAAATAAATGGTCCATAGCTGTTCTCTGCCAACCTACCAGCAGGCGATATCTGTTAACACATACACCGAGCAGTCAGTGAACCCCCATCCAACCTCCAGCCATACCTTCTTGCTACAGGGCCTGACTCTCTCCAGCCCCGCCCCTGCTTAAGGCTGTTTGTGGCCACCACTGGGTCACATGACATAAGGAGTAACTGTATTTTCTACCGCATTATACAAAGTGAACATCCACCTGCTGCACAGAAGTTCCCATTCCATAGAGAACAGTAACAGAACAGCTAAAAGCGAATTAGCATAACAAAGGCTGCGTTACAAGCCGAGACAAACAGAAATAGAACGTGCAGACACGGAACACTCTCTGACAAATGTTTGTACTGAACACTTTCCAGCGATACAGTATTGTATAGTCTGTGCTGAAACCAATCCCCTGAGTAAGCCCCGAGTTCTCCGTAGGAAGCCATGTCACAGGAATGGAACGCCAAGGCTGGCTAATGGTTTCTTGCTGTATTATGAAAAGAAAATATATAGTAAATAAAGATCGCAGAGAAACAGAGATGTTTATTATCAAAGCAAAAAGCTGCTTGCCATCATTTTGCATCCAAATGACACGGTGTCTGTTCCACCAGATGGCTGGAAACAAAACACTGTACAATGCTGGATTAGGTTTCAATTCCAGTTATAATTAATGTCCATATCATTAATGGATGTGTTATGGTCGTTGGCTTCAAGAAAACCACAGCTATAGTCATCCGTAGCCATTATTTTTATGTCCTGTTTTTAATAAAATGAGTAATATAATTGAAATTTTAAAATTAATTACTTAATGTGCTCCAAGAATAATAAGCTTTGGTATCTGCATTCGAATATATGTTTGCTTGTCCTTTTAAATGCACAGGGACCCATGTTCATTTTTTGTAGTCGTATTATCATTATTCATGTTTATATAATGTTTGGATACTTTTCAGTGGAAATCAAAAGAATACAGACAAATAAAAAACATATCTATAACTAGGAATGAAAAACAATACAGTTCTATATTGGAACCACATTATATCTGTCAGCTAACACGGATTACTCTTATACTATGTCAATATCACTATATTAGAGTCTATAGAGCAAATACTATATACATATCTCTGTGCATACAGAGGTTTGACTGTCCACAAGGGAGGGGAACGTTATGTAACAACTTTAAGTGGCCCATGTAGATCTGCCTCTGTGTGATTACTGGTGGCAGGGAGGTCCTCTAAGATGACAGAGAGAGGAATGGGAACCCCCGTCAGAACGGTGGCCCCTAAGTCTTAGGTGACCCCAAGGCCTCTGATGCCTTAATCCATCTCTGGATAACAACTCCACTTTCTTAGGTTATAAAGACATTAAAACCAGGTTTAACAGTGTAATATATTTATTATTGTTATTAGAACTGGATGCAGAGAAAGTAAGGAGAAATCAAGGGGAACTTTACACTTGGGTAAAACCATGTTGAATTGCAGGGGGGGGTAAAATGAATGTCAGTGTGTGCATGCAGGGAGAATACTTTATTGTTGCATGTTGCACACAGATACAGACCAGCGTTACTGTTACACTGTTATTAGACTCTAAATAATACTGTTTGCAACATATGGAATTTGTCGCCCCTCAGTTTTTACCCAGGTTTAACTTTTTACTTGTTTTCCCCTTATTTTCGAAATTCTGATTTTGATAGATAAATTAAGCTGTAACTTGAACTAACCATAGCAAATTCAGTGAACTATCCAGATCATGGGTCCCATATAAATGTGTTACAGCACTGCTTCATTAATGGCACCTTACTGGCTTACTGCACAGCCTCAGCATAGTAGCATAGCCACACATGTAAGCAGCCAGTTGTTGCCTGACTACTATTATTCCAGTAATATGAAACTTTCTAATGACACCCATATTTGTCTGGTAGATAAGAGGTACAAAGTGAAGCCATCCACTCTCGCACTGATTGTATATTACCCTGTGCAATCTACGGCACCATTGAGATAAATGGATAAATATGCTGCATGTCAATGGCAATGTAGAGTGGTTATCATAGGAAGGAACTGATTACATCTATAAAAGTGAGGATAATAGCAAGAGAATCCTTGATGCATTAAACATCATTCCACATCAAAGCTGTACAACACATTCTGTAGCTTTGTCCGATTCATAAAAGGATTTACCTAAAATCACTTTAATTTTATTAGTCATATGGATGATATTAAGTAAAACACTTGTATTAACTGGAGTGAACCTGCCAGGTAATAATGCGCGGTGTTAAGCAGAACTGCCTTTTTCCATACAGCAGTGATTCCCGACCTCTTCCCCTGGGGAAGAAGCAGTTACTATTTATGGATTCAGGTCAAGTCACTTTAAATATCATGCAGGCCCACTTCCCAATAATATATATATATATATATATGTATATATATCTCCATATAAATATATATCTATATACACACACACATACACACACACACACACACACACACACATACATACATACATATATAT
>JABWIB010000216.1:77011-87745 GCA_016617825.1 Platyplectrum ornatum | reverse complement strand
TTATACAGTGATATTAACAGCAAATAAAAGGTACATTGAATTATGAATTATGCCTATACGTCATATGCTGACATATAGCATATGACGTATAGCTACTGTATTATATGAGGGGTCTTTCTTTAACAAGACACCTGTTATGTTTTGTAAATGACACTATGTTAGTTAATCTGGTTCTATGTATCAGGGTTGCAGCTGAGGTAATCATGTCATATAAATCACTTATTCCAGCCCCCATTCTTTACTATGATGGGGGAGCGTGATGACGTCAAGCCCCATCCATCCATAGCAAATGTATGGTTTAGCCCACCAGTGGCGGGTCTTAGGCCATGATTTTCATAAGTACAACCCCCATGCTTCCAGCCTTTGGCTTCTCCCAGGATGGAGAAACCAACAGTCAGCAAGGCTGATATACATATGTATCCTGCACTTGTCCTAATTACAATGTCTTGTCTCGGTTTGTTCATCTTTTACATGGAATGTGCTTATTTTATTGTACTGTAAACTGGTGCCTGCTGAAATAAAACCACTATAAAAAATGTTTAATTATTATTATTAAGGTTAATATATATATATATATATATTCATTATCATGTATGGTAAGCTTATAAAAAAGTTCCTTGCATACCCCTTATATTAAGTGTTTACTTATTACATACCCATTATATTACAATGTGTTACCTGTGTATTAATAGTATCCAATTGTATGTTTGTGAAACATTTCTTGATCCCTATTATGAGGTTGCGATGTAATGCTAGATGTTACAGAATGTTATTGGTGTGTTTATTAATGTATCGCACAATTCCTTTGTTTCAGATAGAACTGATGCTGACTAGTGTTTTGTCCTTTGTCTGGTTGATAGCTCAGACAGAACTGGAGTTAATGAAAATGAGAGCGAGGATAAGCATTGCTTTGCGGTCCATCAGCATCTACATCTGATAGAAATTCACTGAACTCATAGCTGCACAAACCGCTCTTCTTGGCCAAAGATGATAGACACTGGTAAATTGTCCTATTAACCAGTGGAGACAACATATTTTGGGAAAAGCAAAACATATTGAAAGGTTTTAGGAAAGAAGACTATTCTTTAAAAAGTGGGCTGTGTGTCCTATTGTAAATGTGCTTCTCATTTGCGGAGAGAAGAAGTAAAATGTTTGTAAGTTTGAAGGGGAGTGGAATGTAAATTACTTACAATCACTGTCATGCATGGGGAAAACAATGTTAGATGGTGTTTTTCGCATTATCTTACGCTGCGGGTGAACACAAAAGCATTTGTTTCCAAACTCACAACAGCGACATCATGCAGCAAGCGAGCTTTCCTAAATATGGTGATAGAAAAGTCAATATTTATTTATAAGCCTGAAATGTATCCGATCGGCGTCTATGTGACTAACACGGTGCACATGTGCGCTGAATAAGACATGTATCACCATACTGTTATTTATTCCAGATCAGGGACCTTTACAATACAATACCAATACAATACAATACAAAAGGGCTCATGGATTTGCTCATGGACACTGCTTGTCAGCATGTTAATAAATAAACTTAAAAGGTAAATAAGAACTAAGGACTGCATCCAGACTTACGAGCTACGGAACCTATGAATGTAAAGTTACGAGTGGGCAAAACCATCTTGAATTTCAGGTTTTGTTGTGTTTAAATTTGCATGCAGGGAGAATGCTTTATTGTTGCATGTTGCACACAGATACTGACCAGCGTTACTGTTACACTGTTATTACACTTGGGCTGGAAACATCATCTCTCACCTGTAATACTGTTTCCAAAAATGACATCTAAATCCTCTGCAATGGTTTTGCCCACTTGTAACTTTACGTTCGTAAGTTCAATAATACGCAAGTCTGGATCCAGTCCTAAATGTATTGTTATACTCTGTTCACACTGTCAAGAAAAACCGGCAACGTGAACTGTCCCTTTTGAATAACCCTGCTGCAGAGTGATAAAGATGGTAAGTCTGCTCTTCATTATATACTTTGCTTCAGGATGGATTCTACCAATGCAAACAACGGGGATGTGGAGAGGAGTTCTTAAACTCTCAGTCTAATTGCCGTTTGGATTCAGCAATAAAAATGCAATATCCTTTACTTATTACTTCTACCCCGTGTGTAGAAAGGCAGCCTGAGACACTGGATAGCACAGAATGAGTGTGTATTGGTAGTGAGTGCACAAGGAACTATACTGATCCACAGCTCACACAATGGACGACCCAGCCACGAGTCCTCTTTAAGAAAAGCTCACAGTTGCTGCCGCTTTGTGAAACTGATTTTATGAGCAAATGCCAGATGATTGTTGTGCATATGGAAATGAATGTCGGAAACAAAACATTTTGAAAGATAATTAAACCAAAATTATTTTCATTGATCCAGTTAAATCTGGTGGCGGAACAGGAAAATGTGTTCCATGCACATTGCACGCTGTGTTTCCATGACATCATGCCGCCGAGCGAGAGTCAAGAATTCATTTCACGTGTTGGAAGCCGCAGAAGGACCCAGTATTTAGACTGAAACTTGGCTCTATGCGCTACCTGCCAGTGGGGAGTGCGGCGGGCAGTTCAGACACGTGAGGAGGTCTGCGTGCCAGCGCTGCTGATGGTGATAGCACAAGTTGATATATCACTTTATTTTCATTCTTTCGTATTTTCCATCAGTAAAAGGGACATTATAATGGATTTTTTTAAATGTATTTCCCCACTTTGAAATGTTTGAAAGATCTTCTGATCAGAGATATTCAACAAACCTTGCATGAAAAATGTAAAATATTATCCCATAACATCTCCTGACAGATAACCATATGTACTAGAAGAGAGAGGGAAAAAATCACCTTGAATGATTTAAAACTTGTACCATAATTGCCTCAATAAGGCAGAGTTCCGGCATGAAGGAACGGCGTCAGCTACATTAAAGAATTGAAAATATCAGGATTATGTGAACATTTGGTTGGCATTATTCCCAGTGCACAAACCACTATAAAAATAAACCTTTTTATAAAAGGATTTAGCCTATCGTAACAAGGGGAAATTTCTTTCTTTATAGAGAAGATTGAGTTGCCTCATTCAGAATCAGATGATATGTTTAAGCTGCTACTTGCTTATCATCCATCTATGTACCTAAAGGCAGTTCATGGTGCAGGAGGATTCTTGCACTGTACCGGCTATTACAGCTAAATATTAGAGTTGCTCCAGGTCTTGAAGTTGGCTTCTCTCAATATAACAATCTCCCTCAATCAGAACGGAGTCATTTATTTAAGAGGATATTGGAGAGGGAAGTTTTCGACTCTCCCACAATGATAGATACAATCATTGCAATTCTACCACCTGAAAAGGACCCTCATCTTGTATTTAACCCGATTTGAACTTCCAAAATAAGGAGGAAATAAGTGGAAAGTTACACCTGGGCAAAACCATAGTCAATTGTAGGGGGAGGCAAATTTCATCTGTTGGAGAGAATATTAGAGATGATGCTTCCTATCCTTCAAACAATGGATCTAGTCAACTACTACAAACGTTAATAATTTGCAATACGAGTCTTATAACTATCGGACACCAGCACCATAAAAAATGCAGTAGATAACTAATATCATGTAGGGGGTGGCTGGAGGACACACTTCTTTGCCCTTTAAGGTTCTTTCAGTAATGGAAGTTTGTATTTTGTATGTCTGACTTGTATAACTCACCTACTGCTTCCGACCTGGTCGATGGAAACGTCGCCCTCGTTATTCGCATATGTAATAAAACATAAGCAGGCTGCCCTCCTCTCTTATTTTTCCAGTGAATCAATGATAATAGGAGTAATAAAGTCCTACATGGAATAAGACGGAGTCTGTCTCCAACAGCTTCTTTACAGTGACCTCCTCTCCTCTGTAGCAGCCACATCCATTGCACCCCATATAGTTTTGTGCATGTTGGTAACAGTTAGATTTACAATGGGGAAAATGGCACTACAGCCCCAGGCCTCCACTGTCAAAAAGGCCCATAGTGCTGTAGCAAATGATATGATCTGTTACATTATTTCTGTAAAGTGTGATGCAGTCAGGCAAAAGTGTGATTGACCACCCCACACAACACTGACCACTGTCATACCTCCCAACTATCCTGATTTCAGTTGGACAGTTCCGCTTTTGGTTGACTGCCCCACTGTCCACCTTCCCGACCATTTTGTTTCCAATAAATGGACAATCTAGTGGGAATTATGTTTTATTCTTCGAAAGTAAACTTTTACCCCAACGATGCAGTAAAAGGAGCGGGGCATGGACGGTGTCTGACTTATTTGCCCTATTTTTGGACCCCTAAATGTTATGAGGTATCCACTGGTATGTGCCCTGGTTAGTATCAGTATTAGGTTTTCCTGCTCATTCTAAAACGCTTTAACATGTGAACGAACGTGTCTCTGGCCAAGGTTTTCCTATTTGCTTGTTTTTCTTATGATATTTACTCTGGGAGTAAGTTGTCGCAATAAATACTTTCTGTAACACTGCTGGCGCGTTCTAGCTGTATTTCAAAAAGGGAAAGAACCGCGCGGCCTGACTTCTGGGTGTGAAATCTTCTCATATGTGATTCTTAATCGCAAAGATTTCTTTGATCTACTCAATGCAGACAATAAAGGGGGCGCTGGGAAAATCTGGGCTCCTTACACAGGATGTGGAGATAGAGATCAGTAATTGGAAACATGATAATGTCACCTGGAAGTTAAGTGGTCACAGAAAGTGTGGATTTCCACGTTTCTACACCAAAGAATGCGAACTGACTCACACACCAAACCAGAAAATGTAATATACCGAAAGGGCAATCAGCGGGAAGGTCTAGGCAGACACACCTGTCATATGGTGAAACAGATCGTTACTGGAAATAGACTGTAAGCTATTTGAGTCAGGCGATTCTCACCCGCTACATCTGGAAAGATTGCAAACAATTTATACACTGGTTTTTAAACAGCATAACTTACAATGAATGTAATGGTGCTAGTTTATACATATCGGGCACGAACGCCTTGCTCTCTTTAATGAACTAGGGTTTCAGTGTTCCATTGTAGCGGCTTTGCTGGATACGGTACAAAGAAGTAACATGTAATATAAGACACCAGAATAATATGAATAAAGGTTTAAACAGCTGTGAAGGAAATCTTTATGTTTGTCATCACTAATAATAAAAACAGTATTTTATAATAATGTAACCATTGAAGTCACACTTCATCCTTGCTCATCCTCCAACAAATATTTCATCACATCCAGCCATAAGCTACTACATCCCATACATCTTCATCTACCGTGTTTCCCCGATAATAAGACCTACCCTCGAAAATAAGTCCTACCTCAATTTTTGTAAAACCATCCAAAAAAAACCCTACCCCGAAAATAAGCCATTGGGAAATTCCCAGTTTGTAAAAAAAAAAAGCAGGACTGGGGTGCATGATTGGGATAAAAGCAGAACTGTTTATACAAATATCTGTCAATTTTAATTAAAGTAAGACCTACCCCGAAAATAAGCCCTATTGTGTTTTTTTGGACAAAAAAAAAATAATAAGACAGTGTCTTATTATAGGGGAAACACGGTAAGTGTGACAGATTTTATATATTCTATGCCATAATGGGGCCGATTCAATCCCGTGCGAAGACGGGAAAAAGCGCGAAGTGCGCTTTTTCCCGTCTATTACGGGANTGAAANCTCNCNNNNTTTTGTNCGCACCTCTATGAGGTGCGAACGAAAAAACGCGAGATTTTCTGCCTTACGCAAACAGCGTAAGGCAGAAATCTCCGCGCGAAGGGGGATTGAATCGGCCCCAAGGGCCCTAGAAAAGCACTTTGAAACTTGCTCAGTTCGAGGCACCCCCAACACTAAATCATTACCAAGCATCCCATTTTTAAAGCATTTGAGTCAAAAAAGAGTAATAACTATTAGGTTATTCATCATCATCCTTACCACACTATTATAATCATCTCTCCCCCCCCCTCCTAACACCATTTACCATCTCCCAATTTTCATTCAGAAGCTTTATGAAGACTCCCAGCGTTTAGTACATCTCCATTAAACAGTCCAACCCCAAGCGACAAAGTGTCTGTGACTAAGTGATTCTTATCTGCCATGAAACTCTACATTTCTGTTACAGACTTGAAAATAAGAGAGGAATGTTACACCTGGGCAAAAAAAAGGTGATTGCAGGGGAGGTAAGTTTTATTAGTTGCAATCAGTATTACAGGTGAGAGATGATGTTTCCAGCACAAGTGTAATAACAGTATAACAGTAACGCTGGTCAGTATCTGTGTGCAACATGCAACAATAAAGTATTCTCCCTGCATGCACACACTGACATTCATTTTACCTCCCCCTGCAATTCACCATGGTTTTACTCAGGTGTAATTTTACGCTCTTATTTTTAAGATCTATGGGCTGATCCAGAGTTGCCCTTTTTTAAGCCAGAGCCAGAACATGTTGCAATGTGAGGGGTGCAATTGAATTTCAGTTCTGTTGCATGCAGAGAAAACACTTTGCTTTTGCACAAAGATCTCACAAACTGCATAGCATTATGTTTCATCTGTAAATTAGAGTTACGCTAGAAAACTTCAGCTCTCAACTGTAATTCAGTTTTCACAGTTTGGTTTTGCCCAGGGCTACACCTGCACCTGTTTTGCCCTTATTCCCAAACTCTGGATCAGCCCCCACAATCTGTCTCTGAAAAGAGCTGGTGATTCTTTTTAAAGTAGATAATAAAACAGAATAAGTAATAAATATTTATATTTTCTACAACTAACAAAAGCACCCATTTGGGCATAGAAGTGTGCAGCCCATGGCGGGGTAACTGCTACCGGGCATCTCCCTGAAAGAACGGGTACCACATATACAGCGTGCAGTATTCATCAAGCATCTCCTAACTCCAGCACATTACAGCCGGCCAGCAAGTGACAGCCATGTGCAGCTTCAGGGGCAATTGCACTGTATGCTTTTAATTTACTGTACATCATTTTCTTTCCATTTCCTCCTTTGATGCAGCCTAACTTCCCGTCCTTACTCTGATCGGCAAACATTTTGATTAATACCATTGATTCACAATCTGCATCTTCTTCCACTTATCTGCTTAATTTAGATCAGAAACCAGTAGCATGACCACTGCTTCAATTACCATCTCTCACATTACTTTCCAACTGGATTCATTATTCTTTGTTTTATAATCTGTGTTTCTAGAATTCCTTTGTGATCTTGGTTTTTGTTCTATTCAACACATTTCCAATTAGTGCTTGGACTTTTTTGTCTACATTTTTGCTGTATAATGTGATTTATGTGATTATAATAACGGTATTAATAAGGAAGTGTATTCAGATTATCTTTCTTTATCTAAACAGAAACTTAAAACAATAACTCATGGGAGTACGGGCCTTGGTGGAGGGTTTCTGAATAGGCGTTACTCNTCGCACATCGGCCTACCCTGGCCTTGCCATGGGATAAAAGGGGGTCGGATCCGGAGACCCTCAAAGGACTGCTAAGTATGGACAGTGACCCGGGGCAATAACACAGCCTCAGGATAAGGCGTTCCTGGTATGGGTCTCCACATGGGAACGCTCCCAGTCTGACTTCTACCTCTGTGCTATCAGGAAGACTTGGTGAGAGAACAGGCAGACGGTCCTCTACCGTGGACTTTTCCCAGAGGTCTTCCTCCAGTTCTATGTGGGATAATACACTGAAATAGTTTTCCAAGGGATGTCATCTGTACTGTCTTTCTCTTGGATTTTAACTTCCTCCAACCTCTGCGCTAACTTTAATAGCCATTTTTGACTGTGCAGCCCTCCCCTTTTTCGGCTTGTTCTATACCTCGGTGGCTTCAGATAAACCATCTCGGGACACTCCCTACTTTCTTTCGGCTCCCCCGTCCACTCTCCGGGAGGTGAATCTTCCCTACTGGGCTAACTGGAGGAGGATTCAGTGTCTCCGTGCACGGGGTCCCTCCACTCTCCTCATCCGCCACAAAACTCTGCTCAACATGTTCGGCCCAGTCACCTAAGGGCTTCACCTCTTCCTCTGGTGGGTTCATTGCCGCATACAAGATGGAGTAAGTCGTTCCATACACACAGTCCAGCTTTATACCCTTCCTGTCAATGTCACTAGCCAATTAAAATTTTGTGGACCTGAAACAGCATCACTAGGGTGACCTTTCTAGAAACTTTCTTTCTATCAGCCAATGAAAGTCTACATGACCTGATAGTTTCTTTTGACCATGCAACAAGTTATCTAACTCAGAGCTCAAACCATCAATTACCATTTAGATAATTTAACCCATAAAATACTGGTACCCAGGTATCACATATGGCATAAGTCATGAGTACTGGCAAAACAAACCGGTCACAGATCACAGTATGTGAGGGCACAGAACATCGAGGAGGGTCAGTCAGGGTGCTAATAGAAGTCACACCTTTCATGACCCAGTAGTTGAATGGGAACAAAGGCCTCCCGAACGTGAAAGCAGGATTCCCCAATAGGGTCGGAAATAGCAATTTGTGAGCACGGATGCGACGCCAAGCTCGGACCACATGCCATGTGCGCCAAGTCGTAAGGGGTTGTCTTCAATTTCCTAAGGGAAGTCTACCCCATGGAAATGCAAAAAAACTGGTCAAGGACACTGGCTCCAGGAATGCCTGTTCTACCGGAAGATTTGTGGAACCGTGGAGGCAGTCCCCAATATGGCGCAATTGGCATGCTTGGCATACAATTTCAGATCCGGGAAATTGAGACGGAGGTTATCTCTGGGGCGTTTGCCCAGTCAAATAAGGGTATGAATGTATGTGTTTCTCGTCCTCCTGGCAGAGTAATAACCAGAAATCTTTATTTCCTATCAGTGTGCATTTTACCAAAAAGAATCTCTAACAAAGGAATCCTTTGTTTATCATTTTGGATTGTTAATTGCACAATGATCTTTTTTTCTTTGCATTTAGTGCATATATACGTGAAAACCCTGTTATACACTCCAGAATACATTCTAGTTTGAAATGTGTTTCTGTTACAGTAAAATGTCAGTGGTCCATTAGGAAGGTTATATTAATCTAATAAACAGCTTAACGTCCTCACATTGAAACACCGGGAATCATGATAAAATAAGCCTGGACAGGCCTGGCCAAAAACCCTCCTTACCAACCCCAGAATCTCCCAATTTTAGGTGACAATCCTTTTATGTCAGTCTTGCCTTCTTTGCGAGGTCTATGAGTCTGTACGGCTCTGCCAAAATAGGAACATTTGCAAGGTGTGATATATGGAGTTAAGGAACCAAAACCTTTGCACCTCAGAAACAGCGAACTTTATTCCTTGTCATCTGCATCTGATCCTCTGGTTTAGCATTTGGAATTATGCCGTCATGGAAAAGCAGAACATGGCACTCAGGTGTTGACTAGCAGTGCCGGCAGATGATAAGGAGGGATCTGGGGGTTTCGCTGGCAGATGTGTTCTATTCAGGGTGGAAATATTATTCTAACACTGGCAAGTCAGAGGAGGAGAGAGGAAAGGTTTAGGCGTTATGGGGATATATATATTTTCCTTTGGTGCATCTTCTGCTCACAGGTATCAAGTTCACATCGACTTAACACATTCCACTTGGGTGAGATATAGAGATATAAAATCTGACTGAAAACACAAGGTCAGGGGTCAAATAGTTCTTTAGAAACAGCGAGAAAGAAAAGGTTAGGTGGCGATCCTTATCTACTGTCTATCAACGTCCAATGCATTTCGTACAGGGAACACTGAGAATGGGAAAATAGCTTGTAATCTATATAAGCGATACCCATGTCTTCTGAAATCCCTGCCAAAACGAGGCTTCTAACCAAGGTAGATGTTTTTAAAGAGGAAGAAGAGCCTGACATAAGGAGTAAGAGCCTATTCTTCCACCCATGCAGGCTTTTCGCAGGCATTTCAATTTCTATATGTATGTATTTGCTGTCTTAAGTTTTTAAAATGATTGGAGATTTACATAATGATAGGAATACCGTTTATATCCTGTAATTGTACTGGGGTGCACCAGGGTCCATGGATCATACAGAATTAGTGTGTAAGTGTGCGTGGCTGCACATGAAATATTGCTATGCACTAGGATGGACCCTGGGGCAACCCAGGGTCTCCTTTACACAATGACAAGGTTTTATATGGAGTGGTGCGTAAACCTTATGATAGGGTGCAGGGTACTGAAGCGATATGCGTGCGAAGGGGAAGGTACTATCCAACATGTACAGAATTTTGATTCCTAACTTTTATTCTGCAGTAGCAGATTACTGCATATGGTCAGATGTGCTCATTTTATCTAGTACCTGTAACAGCAACATCATTGTGAACAAACATTTGCCAGGAACTAAGTAAGTAGAAGTTGCAGCTGCAAACAACCTGTTACAAGTCAGTAAAGGCTTCATCGTTGTCATTTATTTATTAACAGGTCACAATTAAAATGTCCTAAAACTAAACCTAATTTATACATAATAGCCATTAAATATCTTAAACCTACACAATACTCAAGCTTTTGCGTGAAACTTTAATGCCATGGTCCAAAATAAGTTGGTCTCTAAGAATTTTGGAGAATGTCCAAACTGTAGAATCATTGTAACAGAGCGGGTGGCTGCAAAGATCAGGGGGGGAATTCACTAACTGACGATTTACAGAAATCATCAGTGGCTGACGATTTTGCTGATGATTTCCACAAATGTGTATTCACTAAGTGACGAATGTGTTTTTTTTCGTCATTTTGTTTGACGTT
>JABWIB010000216.1:56640-75901 GCA_016617825.1 Platyplectrum ornatum | reverse complement strand
TACTATACATCACCAGTCACTGACGATTTCAGATCACTGACGAACGCTGACGATATGAAATCTCAGCAGAAATCGTCAGTTAATGAATTCCCCCCCAGGACCGGGTTACGTTATATATTTAGAGATCAATTTGGTTTCTAAATGTACTGTTACTTGGCCACACACTACAGTGGTCTTATAGTGAAGTGAATCCTGGAAAGGAATGTAGTAAAACTAAGTCAATATTCCCAAATGTGGAATTATAATGAGCAATCTAAGGAAAATCTACATACCTTCTTCCACTATAGGTCTTGGAACTATGAAAGGGATTTCTTGAATTGCTTCCATGTATTTATGGCCGGCGCTCATAATTTTGATTTGTGGCAAGCAGATGACAAGGGTTCCTGGCATAGACACCTGTCCGTGGTACCAGCTTCGCACCGTCCCGGGAATGTCGCTGGAGACAATAGTGCTAGGGGACGGCAAGCTGTCACTGGGAAAGAATATGCAGCATGTCTGGATCTCCACCTGCAAAGACAACACAATAAGGAATACGTTGAGTGAAACAAAAAAAGTTACATTACAAAAAGTTAAATAGCAGTAAAACATATTTAAATAGATAAATCATTTGAATTTGAAGAATAATATTTTCTGCTTTGTAACAGGATTCAATAAAGACATTTTAGAACCAGTTTACAAGTTTAGAAAATACTGTAAAATAAAATTAAGTGATAACAGACAGACAGAGATGTAAGAGGTCCTGCTCACACGCTTACAAACTACAGGACAGTAGGGCTTGGTGGATTTGTTCTATATATTCTATATAAGGGGAAGCCTTTCCAAGTAAAGACTCCAAGAGATTCTAATGTGACTGGGAGATCCATCACTTCTCAAAGTATTTTTATATACATCAATAGAAAAACAGAAGGTGGTGGGGGAAGAGGGAGTGGAGCCATGGGGTAATGATTCTCATGCAATTGATAAAAATTAATATGGAATTAATATGGAATTTGTTGATTTCAAGGTGGCTGAAATTTTATGTCTAGATGGAATATTTAGAAAATGTACCTCAATCAGTACTTAAACAAAAATTAAGAAAATTAAGAAAATGTTAATAAATATATTTATACATATTTATATCTATCTATCTATCTATCTATATATATATATATATATATATATATATATATATATGTGTGTGTGTGTGTGTAATATATATATATCCATCCATCAATAGTGGGTGTGTATCTATCTACATGACATGCAAAATGGTACTTGACTTAATTCCTTAAGGGGCAACAGGTACTCTGCCAAAAAAGGGTGATTATCTACTCGATACCTGGTCAAATGGAAACACAAACATGACCTATAACATTATGAGAAATGGTACAGAGGAGAACCCATAAGTTGTTACTCATGATAATTGTAATGGAACTGTACTTGTCATACTTCTGCGGAGAAGTACAATGAATAGGATGGATAAAGCCAAGGGATAAACGAAAAGCTCAACTCTCTGAGAAAAGATCACTGGCATCAAATCAAGGTCTGCAAATAAAATGATCCTTTCATGTGTTTTTATTCCATGTTCGAACAATAAAAGAAAAAACTACATAATACTCTGACATTTGTGCTCAGCAAACCAGATTCAGAACAGCCATGTGTGTAATGAAAAAGCCATCCACCTTTCCACAAGGCAGTCCAAGTAGACATGCCTGCTCCTAAATGTGTGCTGGCACGTCGGGTGACAAAATCCGCTTTTGTTTGCAGTTCATTAGCCGTGTACGAGGCAGAGTCCAGCTACTGCAATCTACCCGATACTCAGCACTACTGCTATCTGCACTGAACACCATAAGTGCTCATTCATACGACTACTGGCATTACCTGTTCTGTATTATACCATAACTATGCTAATACAGGTTGCACATCCATTATCCTTAATGCTTGAGACAAACAGATTTCAGATTTTTTTCCTTATTTTAAAACAGAAAAAGCATGAAAAAGTATCTGGACGTGGGATTCTGTCACCATCTGCCCATATTGTCAGAGACACAGAACTGTAGAACTGTGGACACCAGACTGCTGCTATCATTGGGGCCGATTCAATCCCGCGCGATGACAGGAAAATATACGCTTTTTCCCGTCTATTACGGTAAGGAAATCTCAATGGGACGAGAGCTAAAAGTTGTTAGTTTTGCTTCCTTACGCAAATAGCGTAAGGGAGTATATTAGGTGCGATGCCTAATTGAATCGGCCCCTAAGTCACCTGATCTGTGCTGTCACTCATCTATCACTTAGTAAAAGGGGACAAAACCATTTTTTCTCATTTCTTTTTACCGTGAATGGGGCAAAAAAGGAGGGAAGGACTTGGGTGTACCACGGGTGGAGCTGGGTAGGCCGTGGGTGGGTTTAGTGTCGGTGGAACCTATTTGGTGCAAATGTTGGAAGGTATGTAGTACTCATGTGTGGGAGAGCACACTGGTCTCATAGTATGAAAGGGTGAATTTAAGGCACAGTTAAGGTTCATTATTATTTATGGTAATATGGAAGCACCACTTCTAAAATTCAGAGCTTGCCCCTGTAGTAATGATACCCCTGTTGGAGAACCACTACATCAACGTATTATTTCTTTGCTAAAATAATCCAATTATCCTATAAACAGAATAGATTCTCAGCAGGATGCACGCATCATATTCTGACCATACGTCCTTCATTTTATCATTACCTGGAAGACAATTCAGCAGCAGAACCGCTGCTCTGCTCAACTCCCTGAACCCCTGTCTGGCTATGTCATATTAGAGTTAAATAAAAGGTGCCCAGGCACCAGGAGAAGCGCTGCACTGACTTACCATGGAACTGGTTCTAAGATGTTTTTGAGGTTACAAAAGATAAACTCTGTTTCTAGGCTTGTAATTGTGGTTGAGATCCCATATAAGATTGTGGCTGACATTTCCTCCCACAACACGTGATTGAGGGCTTGTCTGGAGGGTTCATCGAGAGGTTCTGCAATTGGCAAAGCTGCCATGCTCTTAAAACGTCAAATAATAAATAAACTGATTGCGCACTCACATTACTTACCTGGAACCTTATGCAATATTCCCCAGGGAATAGTTAATGAAGCTTCTAATGGAGAAGAGTGGAGAGCAACCAATCAGATTCTAGCTCTTATTATATTCTAAAGAATGGCAGCTAGAATATGATTGGTTGCTATAGGCAACATCACCACAGTTTAGTAAATCTTACTTGCTGTAATGTTTGGCCTTGGCAAGTGTTATGGAAAACAAATTAATGGAATGGGCGTCACGGTTTATTTAACACTGCATATATAAGGTCTCATTAATTATTGCTAATTATTTAAAAATAAGAGACGAATGTTACACCTGGGTAAAACCATGTTGAATTGCAGGGGGGGTAAAATGAATGTCAGTGTGTGCATGCAGGGAGAATACTTTATTGTTGCATGTTGCACACAGATACTGACCAGTGTTACTGTTACACTGTTATTACTCTAATTACTATAATACTGTTTGCCACTAATTAAATTTAACTCCCCTGAAATTCAGCATGGTTTTACCCACTCTTGAGTATGTCACGAGTAAGTCAATATTACGTAAAGTTTGAATCTGATCCGTTTTTTTCCAGTGGTCTGGAATCATATAATTGGATTGATAACAAATGAAACCCATTAAACCCTTCACCCTGCAATAAGAACATATTATAATCTGCAGCAAATGATCACAGTGTAAATGCAAATAACACATAAAGCACTGTGGAAATAAAGCGACATGCTTACAGCTGATACTGAGAGTTAAGAGTAAAGTTTAAAGTTAGGTTTTGATTTGAAGTGAAAATGTAAAGTTTACATTGCTGGTAATAATGGCCAGGATAACTATCGATGCGGCGGTGTGTATTCCTTAGTATAAACCATTTAGAAACCTTGCATGCATGACCTAAATACGCATCCCTTATTAAACAATTCTGTGGTTTCTTGCTTAGAAAACCTGACAAGAATTCATTGCAGGAAAATAGAGGAATTCTGAAAAAATAAATATATTGTTTCACAGAGTCTCTGTTTGTATCTGGGGTTAGTGCTGTTTGAGTCATGTGTTGAAGTTAATTACGCCTTTGATAAGTAGTTTATTGATCCAAGGTTACAGGACGTACTTTATTTATCATGGGCCATGTATTGTTCCAGATGTAACGCATTTAAATGTTTCAAAAGAACCCAGCTAGAATTAGTCACCCTGTAAGGGCTTCAAGGTTTGTTCGTCTGACATCTACAATCATTTTCTGGTTCATTAGCCCCAGGTCAGATGTTCCACCTCGGCATCTTGTGCTACGTGTTTAGCTTACATTCATTTAAAGGAAAGGCCATTGCCATTATGGTGGAGGTAGGTGCTTTGGTTGTCTGAATGACTTCAGAAAGGTTCAGGGTGTGAATTAGACGTGAGAGTAACTGAGCGGAAATTCTGCACCTGGACAAACCATGTTACATGGAAAGCAGTGCATATGAATGACATCCACCCATCCATCCATTCATTCATTCATTCTTGTATTCCATTCTTCTTTGCATGCAGGTAAAATACTGGATGACATAGCTTATTTCACAGAAACACTGATCAGCATTAATTAGTGATTAGCAATGTCTAATTAACAGCATTATTTAATTGTTGCACAACCATTTAATAATCAGCATTATTTAACTACCTGCATTTTAATAAACTCCAATGTATCATTGATCTCCAAACCATAAACTCTTAACTCAAAGCATTTTATATCTGCAGTTAAGTATAGTTTTTACCCTGAAATCCCTATTTTTCTGTTACTCCTTACTTTGGTCAAAGCCTTATGGTCAACCACTTCATCATCAATGGCTATAGTCAATAATACGTCAGTCTGCTTGTAGACCACAGTATAAGTATGGCGATATTTAAACTAAATAAAAAATTAGAAAAAGAAGTTATATAGCCGGGGAACATTGATTTCTTTATATAACTTTCCAGACTCATATTGATGTAACATTTACTCACATGACTTTATAATAAGCAGATAAGCTTTATAATGCCCCCTGAGATTTGTTGCCTTGCAGAATAGCATAAAAAAGGAACAGAATTCGTATAAAACCTAATAATTAATAATTTATATTCAATCATAATCTGGTAAAATAATATAAAAAAAAACTTATGGTGATTTTTGCTGTTAAAAATATAATATATCATATTATTCAACTTTCATAATCTTGTATAACATATGACATTTTTTGTATTAAAAAATACGTATGTTCTAATCACAATGACAATATTTGATAGGTAATGAGGATCCTTTGGGCTTTAAGGATATTGAATTTGCTTATAAAATTATATAACCAATAAAAATATATCCCCTACAGTACATTGTAATGCTAGCAGAGATGTCCCATCAGTTGGCAATATTTGCTACTATAAGCTATTTCTATTGTGTAATTCATATGAAAAGATATAAACTTTAATTTTACACATAGAAAATAAGCAAAGCACAAAGTAAAGTTATGACTCCCCCCAAACAGACTGCTTGTTAATTATCTATAGACCAGAATCAAAAGCATGCTGTCATCCATACATTATCATAATGAGAGAGAGAAGTGTAATCTCTTTATACAACATTATTGGCAAGTAATAATAGAATGTTGAATGAGGGAACCAGATTCAGACGTTAGATACAATTGATTCACTCACAACTTACTCAAAAGTGGGCAAAACCATGTTGAATTGCAGGGGAGTTAAATTTCATTAGTTACAAACAGAATTAGAGTTGAGATGATGTTTCCTAACTCAAGTCTAATAACAGTTTAACAGTAACGCTGGTCAGTATCTGTGTGCAACATGCAACAATAAAGTATTCTCCCTGCATGCAAACACTGACATTCATTATACCTCCCCTGCAATTCATCATCTTATGATTGGAATAATTTATCTTATAGTGTATGGACAGCTTTAGTCAATAGTGCCTGAAGTCTGAATCTGGTCCAGTGAGAGCAAGCACCAGTGTAAGTATTAGTAATACAAACACTGTGAAATAGATAATAGATTGATAACATTTTGAAAGTATTAGTGACTCATGATCAGTTATGAGCAGATGAAGGTATTAAGACGTTAGATAAACTGATAAATTCCATTCTGGAGAACGAAACAAATATCAGAAGTACTATGTAATGTAATTGCCTTATCTCTATCATGCTCAGCAGTTTATAAGTGTCATCTAGGGGAAAAAAGAATTCTCGAAGAACAAAGAATTTATTATAACATTTGACTTAGTTCAGAAATTATTTGTGAAGATGCTCTGAAACATTGTATTTCAAATCTCACCATAACATAATGTCATATTCCGGGTTTTGAATCCTATTCTCAGTGGCTGCAAACCTTTAACTTAACATGTATGGTAAAGTTTTCCCTGTTATTGTAACTAATATTACTTTTTGGGGGTGTATAACAAACACCAATTAATTAATTAAACAATTTCATTATTAATTTATGACCACTGAGCCCTGTCTAAAAAGAATGAGTCCGACACTATAGTGCTCAGTGTTGAATTGGGAATCCCTGCGTCAACGCTGTACCATGTGAACGGGCTACAAATCCCCAGGGTTTGAAAACCTGGGAATTTGTGGGGCAAGCAGTCTGAACGGGGTAGATGAACCTAGAACCCACACAATATCTTTGTCCCAATAAAATAGTAACACTCTGGGCTTTAGGAAATTATTTAAATTTAATTATTTTCATTATTCTCGCAAGATGCACAAGACGTGCTGTGCATGCCCAGAACAGTGACTTCTGCGTCAAAAAGCTGATTGTATGGATCTGTTTTACGTACAATATTTTTTTTTTTACTTTGGGTGTGACAGCACTGACAGCATACAGAGTTAGGGCTGGATGGCGGAGTTAATTATTTACATGATATGAACTGGATTGAGAGCCTGTCATGTTTAGAGAAAATAAACAGGAACACTATACACACGCTAGTCTGTTTAATAAAGCTATAGAAGTCGCGTTTGATGGACTAAGAATGGGGCAATGGTACTACAGCCCCAGGCCTCCATTGTCAAAAAGGCCAATAGCAAAAACAAACAATATCAGTGTTATAAAAAGGACACAGTATGGCCCAAATATAATTGACCACCACACACAACAGTGATCACATGCCTGGCCACTCCAAGGAGCCTCAAACCATTTTCCGCCCCAGACCATGTGGCTATTAATTTGACCCTTAGGGGAGTGCATTAAGAATTTACACAAGAGCACTGGCTTCTATTGGACGCAAGCTGTAAGCTATAAGATACACTTATAAGATAAATAGTTCCAATCGAAAGAATTTTCAAGAGTGGGGAAAACCATGTTGAATTGCATGGGAGGTAAACTGAATTAATTGCAATCAGTATTACAGGTGAGAGATGATGTTTCCAGCACAAGTGTAATAACAGTGTAACAGTAACGCTGGTCAGTATCTGTGTGCAACATGCAACAATAAAGTATTCTCCCTGCATGCACACACTGACATTCATTTTACCCCCCCTGCAATTTAACATGGTTGGGGCCAATTTAGAAAAATCTTTTGATCGGAACAATTTATCTTATAGTGTATGGCCAGCTTAAGTCAGAAATAAGAATTACAATTACGCAACACGATGTTTATAAGCTGTTACATTTCCTTTATTTTTCTCCTGCATATCCAAAGCCCTACAATCCTGTATGATGAACGGCGATTTTCCTGAATCTAACGCATTCTTTATCCTAAGTTAAATGAACTATCTTAATAGATCTCAGTGTTTACGGCAGTGATTGTAAAGCATGGTACCAATTAGCTGGATATCCAAACATATTTGTCACTAACACCTTTCTCGTGATTAAATTACAGTAATTAAAAAGAGAAGCTGTTTACTTTATGCAATGACCAGTGAGCCTTGTACAGACCACCCAGTCTCCCCCCCCCCCCTCCTCACTGTAAGGTTCCCTTTCCTGACAGGAGAAACGTAACGTCACTTTCATTCTGTTCACCTTCGCGGGATTGTTCTGTTATATGGCATGACGTGTTCCCTTCCACAGGAGAACGGCTGCTCTCACATCAAAGGAAGGGAAGGGGAATACTATTTATACACAAACTATTTTAGGCAGTTGTGTAAATAACCGTAGGATGGACACGAGAAAAAACAATAAAGTGATTTTTTTTTTCTAGTCGAGGAATTATGCAGTGATTTATTGAGCGAAGAATTAAAACCGCGACTGTAAATCTTGAATTAGCGTTAAAGATGTGACACTGCAGCGCAACATCTAGTGAAGTAATCTGCTAGTTAGGAGTCCTCGAGCTGGGGGTCACAACTTGTTCATGGAAACCATCTGCTTGGGACCCAGTGAGCCACACCAAACACAAATGATCTTTAAAAAAAAAAAAAAAAATATCCTATTCATTAATGCATCACAGCTGTACCGAGCGTTACTTCATTTTTCCATGGAAACACCGTCTATGTTTCAGGGATCCTGTTACAGTTTTGGTAGCAACGTGTACTTCGGCCAATATTGGACACATTTATGTGTTAAAGACAAGGAATTATTGCAAATTCCTGAAATAGAATCACCTCCTATTTTAATTCCTGTTATGTTAAAAGCTGCATATGAAAAATATCAATTGCTAATGATGAATCGATGGAGAATGTGGTGTTACCAACCTGATTTTTTTTTCCTAGGGAAGCTGGCAATGTTGCTCTCTCCCTGCGGCTTCCAGGAAGGGACATTTCATTTATTTCATAGCTAGTGTTGAAACAAGAATTTCTGAATATGGTTCAGTGTACGTGAAGCATGCAAAAATAGCAACTTTATGCAATGAAAGCTACCTCATACATGTAACGCAGCTATTCCAAGTGGTGGCACTATAATTAGATACTGTGGCAAATGTGTGTCATTAACCTTAAATGTTTATTTTCCTGCATGCAATTGCCCATAGGTACAAAGCACCTGTGTATGATAAATCTATTCAGTGGGATTGAGGCATGTTCTTTGTTGCTATATTTATTGAATCACAGAATCGGACGAACCATTTGGCTATTTGATCTCTGTTCTGAAATCTAGGAGTATAAGTGGCGATTCAATTAAGCATCGCAAACAGCAAAAGGGAGAAAAACTCGTGTTTTTTGCTCGCGGCTCATTGAGTTGTTTGACATGATGTTTCTGTACCGTAAGAGACGGGAAAAAGCACTTCGCACTTTTTCCTGTCATCGCACGGGATTGAATCAGCCGCAAAATGACACAACTACTGTGAATTATTCCATGTTATTGTGTTCTCATTTATTAGATATTTTACAGCTATTAAAGACATATGTTTACTTGCAAAGAGAACCAAAGTATTGTTTTAGTTAATTAAACTGATAAACTCTATTCTGATGGTCTAAACAAAAAAGGGGTAAAAAATAATCTATTAAATGGAATTCAGACATGTCCTATGTTATTCATTGAATCAGTTGTAAGATATTGCATATTTATTATAAGCTTGCACAGTGTGAAGTAATGTAGGGATATAATGTGATCAATCGTTAGTTCAAGCTCTGAGAAGCCCAGAATATCTAGCAGGCAGTTCTCCATACTGTTTTTTGCTCATCCTAGAATGGATTGGCCATACCGCTCATCCAGCTGGATTGAATAACCTATAAACTGACTGGTGTGTTAGCTGTCAATTTTAAAACACAATGACTCAATATAGTGATTCCTGCTGTTTAGATTCAGGACAACTCTAGTAGAAAAGCATTGAAAATGGTGGATGACTTACTACATTATTATATAAAATCTCATTTATTTTTATATATATATATATATATATATATATATACATTCACATATATATATACATGAAAAAATTATAATATTAATATTATATTGCTAATGTTTTTGTTTTTTGCCGAAATGGCAGGGGATAGCAGCATTTACCCCTGGTTTAATGACACATGCGGAGCATCCAAACCTTGCCCCCAATGTTAATTTAGATATACCCCTGTAATTTAGGTGCAATGTGCTCTTTCTTTCTTTTTTTTATCATTGTGGATTATCTCAGCCTTTTTTGCACCTGTAACCCATAAACTGATTTGGACAACCACCATTTTGAGTAAAATCATTTGCCATTAATTGCTTTCGGTGCTCAGTTACCAAAATTCTCTGAAATGTATTATTCACAAAAAAGTCAAAAATGATCTTTTCAATAGTCTTCATAAAATATCCTTCACCTTTTCCATTACAGCTAACATAGTAATGCAAGTACAAACAATATGTGACCGATGGTTTTTTGTCCAGCTGCCAACAGTTTGTAGTTTTTTGTGTTTTGTTCCAGCATAGCGTTATTTAATTACACATGGACGGCCTGACAGCAGCGTATGGCTTCAGGAGATGGTTTCACTCTTCTTGGTGTTTAAACATTTAATGAGCCAAAACATCCTGTTTTGAGATGGAGAGAGATTTGAAAGTATTGCTGCAGCCCATCTGTTGGTTGAGGATCATCACTAGCTCTGTGTAATGATGGAGGGCGCCAGAAATAACCATGAGCAGATGACAGAATTAAGGGCGCATTCACTAAAGGCTTCATAATGTATGATTGTATGATATAGACTCAGGCACACGTGATGCTACCTTTTCCAATCTGCAGACTTTTGGGAAGTGAGTGAAATGTCAGTTATAATAATTGGTGAAAGCATCATATTGTCTGTCAAAAAGACCACATACATAGAGCAGCAACTTAAATGGCCAAAATATATAGTACAAAAAATGTAAAAAAATACAGAAAAATGGTTACATACAGAACTTTCTATATACAAAAATGGTTATATACAAAAATAATTATATATAAAAATGGTTATATACAAAAATAATTATATATAAAAATGGTTATATACAAAAATAATTATATATAAAAATGGCTACATACAAAATGGCTATAAAAATAAATGGTTACAAACAAAACTGTCTATATACAAAAATAATAATATACAAAAATGGCTACATACAAAAAAAAGCTTATTGAAAAAAGGTTACATACAGAACTGCCTTTATACAAAAATGGTTATATAAAAAAAATATACTGGTGTATAAAAATGGCTATATATGAAAATGGCTATATACAAAAAGGCTACTGTATATAAAGAAATGGTTACATATAAAACTGTCTATACACAAAAATAGTCATATACAAAAAGGATTGCACGTAAAAATGGCTTCATACAAAAATGTTTATATAAAAAAATGGATATATACAAAACTATCTATATACAAAAATGGTTACAGTATATACAAAAATGAAAAGTGCACAAAATAGGCTTACATTTTCCAATGTCAATGAATTAACAGGCATACTTTAAAACGATAAGAATTGTTTTATGTTTACTTCTCTTTCTTCTGTCCCTTTAATTCTTTTTTTTTACTTTTGGGGGTTTTTCCCACTCTACAAAATTTTGGCAATTTATATATTGGATCAGATTAACCAAAAGTAGGTGATTTACGCAAGTAACACGCAGAAATCACCTAATTTCTAACATCTGCACATGCATGCACCAGATGTAACTATCTTATAATCAAATGTACAGAACTTTTTCCAGTACATTTGATTATCCATAAGGGGCTTGGTTACATTCTACACATGGCTAATCCTTGTAGTGTATATGGGGATGGCCATGCAAATCGTGGTAAGGGAGTAACAGTTTTACTATCCGTGTGTATTAGGTTCCTTACAGAAGCAGATCTGCACTGGAAACATAAGGGGTTGATTCAGAGTTGCACTTAAACCTTTATTTTAGTGTGCAGCTGAGCAAAACCATGTTGCAATGTGAAGGGTGAAATTAATTTTTAAATCTGCTGCATGCAGAAAAAACACTTTGCTTTTGCACAAAGATCTAACAAACCGCATAATATTTAATCTGTACAATAGAATTGAGGTAGGAAACTTAACTCTCAACTCTAATTCATACTTTAAACTTGCCTCCCCTGCAGATGAATGTTTGGTTTTTGCCAGGTCTACACTTGCACATGTTTTGCCTTATTCCCAAATTCTGGATAAGCCCCATAAGAGCCCAGAACTCAGTATTCCAGAGGGGAGGGCGAGACCTGTACACTGGCTTCTAAGCGCATTAGGTTCGATCAGGTCCATTGTTCTTAACATTATAAAACATAAGAGTAGCCTTGTATCATAAAGAGTAGCTTATATATTTGACAGTCTGCTATGTTCCTATTAGAAAACATTCATCTAGTCTTGCTGAGCACCGCAGGGCTGATATTATTTGTCATGCTTTTATGCTGTCCTTGTCCTCCTTGGCTATTAATATAAATTAAATTAAAATAAACCCCGAAAACAAAAGAATATTCTATGAAAGTCCAAATCACACAATTCCCATTTACCTGTCATATAGCAACGACTTCTTCAGTAAATCCATCATCTAAAACAGAGTTAGCCAATGCTGAATGAGGCCCCCCACCTTGCCACATGTGGCCTCCAAGATTCTTTCAGGTTTACAGACAGACATGTTGGTTATAGCTTGCTCAGCCACACATAGGACCGAATTAAGAAGTGCATGCTAATTGACGTGGATTGTGTATTTCGAATATTTTCGGGCTGAATGCGATGCACCGGTGCATGCATGTGCAGAACTTAAAGTATGACTCAAAGCACACACACACTGTGCACACTTTGTAGTTACGTGATCATATACGTTGTGTATATTGATGAGTGCAGGGTAGAACACTGTAATGTGACTGTAAATAGAGGATCTGAATAATTCAATCACATATGTATGGATGAGATTGTAAGAAAATATTGCAAAAATGTTTTTATTTGTAATAAGTGCAAATGTATTGACATAAACAGTCTTTTTTTACATCTGTGTTTGCGTATGGATTGGGTACAGTTGTATGCACACACTCTTGCTGAACATTGACTACATACCTCCAACCTTTTGCTCATACAATGACGCATCATGTTCCAGTGCCATTTTCACCACAGCCTAACACGAGCTATGCCCTTCTACCAGTCTAACCTTAACTTTCCATCACCCAGAGCCAAACCCTAACCTTCCCCTTCAATAAGACTAACATTAACCATCAGGAAACCCTCTACATTCCTCCTTAATCAGCCTAAGCTTAACTTTCCCTTTTAGTTACCTAACCCTACATCTCCTGCAGCCTAACCCTAACCTTCCCTTTCTAGGTAGCCTAACCCTAACCTTCTCCAGACAACAGAATCCATCAATCAGAATGGAATTCAGGACTGGGAAAGGGTGCATATATTTGTAATCTGGATGATTTTGCATTGTTACATTTGTTATACAGATGTAGGCTATACCAGTGTTGAAATTCAGTTGGTTGAACATGGAGCTACATCTCATTTATCACATGTTTGCGGCTTTCAGGAAAAATGTCCGTAGAGCTCGAGCGTGCCAATGACAACACACCTTGGCTATGACGATAAATGTACTTGCAGCCACAGCTGTTGTGTAGTCGAATATGCACTTGAGCAATAGAAAACCGACAAGAAAACACAACCCAGCTGAGTGTGGTATGCTCTGAATTTACCTTCATCAATTGAGTGGCATTAAAATTGTGAAGTCCTCCCATTTAGTTTTGCTGTAGTGGGGCTTGAGGGATTAAAATCAGTTAAGGAAATGGCCCGCGGCTATGTGTAATCACCATAAAACAGTTTCTGCACATTAAGACAAAAGATCAGTCTGTTTAAATCATATGAACAAGGCGGTATATCATGATTATAGTTTCATCCTGTTTTGCTCTATGAAAACACGATCGCCTGCTCCCAGCCAAGTTTCTAGTGAATATCGGTATAGTTTAGAAATCTGTTCTGCTAACTTGTGGGCAAGAAATAGGTGCATAATATTTCCTGTGAATAGAGCCTTTAATGTTTCTCGGTAACATAGGAGCTTTATATCATTTTCACGGTGGCTTAGAATAACATTTTTACATTTAACTTTGATTCCAAGCAAGAATTCCAGTGTTGGATTTATAACTGGATTCCAAACCAAAATTATTTTTGTGGTACCAGTAAAAATGAAGGTTGATCAGTACATGTAAGGATATACAACTAGCTATAGCATGGTAAGGTTGCAATTCCCATGCTCGGCATTGGATTAGCTATAAAATGCTCAATGAAATAAAACAAAAGAACAAAAAGAAATCGAATTTCAAAAATAAACCATACAGCGCATCTGTAACAAGGGCAGCAAGAATGTTTTTAGGCTGGAGGGAAGGGCAAAGGGCATAGGGATAATACTATTTAATTGGTAACAATACTTTTAGGGCAAAATTTACTAAACAGTGAGATTGCAATGAGATTGAAGAGTGGGGGTGTTGCCTATAGCAACCAATCAGATTCCAGTTCACATTCTCCAGTGTGTAAAATGAAACTGAGAGCTTGAATCTGATTGGTTGCTATAGGCAACATCCCCACTTTCCAATTTCACTGCAATCTCACCGCTTTGTAAATATACCCCTTAGTGTCAGCGAAGAAGCCTGTACTTTCTAGGATGTATCCCTAAATTAAAATAGATACAGTCAACAGCTAAATGTGTGCTGTATCTATTTCTAAATAGTATTTAGTAAAATAAATTTATTAAATACATTTTTGGTAACATTTTTAGAAATGGAGAAGTATCGCAAAAGCTTTACTACATCCATTCATAATAGCAACAGCTGCCAGTGTATGTTAGGGTTAAGCAGCAGAAAGGGGATGGAGCAATGGGGGGATTATGGTTAACTTCTCATTGGGGTGCCGCCATGTGGTGTCACATTGCTAGTGTTACTTAGAAGTGCAATTTTGCATCTTGTATAGGAGCAGCACAAGATTTGATGAAGTATTTCTGTCTTTACCTGAATAGTTATTACACTAATTTGACTCAAAAACTTAAAAAAATGGGAAGTTATTTTGCATTAGGGGCGCCTCCAAAAACTCTGGAGACCCTAAGGATGACTCGACTGAGAAAGTTTGGGAAGCACTGCACTCACTGATTTAAAACATAAAATGGTCGGAAACAATATACCAAATATCAGATCAAAGCCGCAAGCAGGAGAAATCTTTGTACTCCCAAGCTTTACTTTCAACTGTAATCGTACCTGAAGCGTAAGACGTTTAACTGCATTCCATACCACTGCGATAAACTCTTTCATCCTCTCCTCTGGAGTTTTGGTGCCTTCTCTAGATGTCTCTAGCACCTTAGCGGGGACTGAAAGAGGACGTGATTCTACAATGCAAGCAGAGAACAGAAAAACAATTATACAAGATATAAAGCGAAAAATGTCTATGGCTTCCTTATCAAACATGTGACTACAAGTTTCTCTCTCATTGTTAGAATAAATAGCTTAGAAACGAACTATAAATAGAGTTCAGGCTACCAAAGAGTTTATGTGGCTATTTATCTTGCATTGAAAGGGTAGCTGATTAGTGGAGCGTAATAAAGTAGAACATAAACAGGCTTAGAATCACAATTATTTATCTATTAACATGTTTTAATAAAGTGCTATTATATAAGGTATTTCAAGTACTGCTAAAACTAGGTTGGTAAAATAGTGTGGCAGAACTGAGGTTAATTTTATTATGTAAAGAGAAAATGTGACCATTTGTGTATATCAAGTAATAGAAACGATAATATTAATCTTAAGAAAAGACATCAAGGTTCCAATAAGGTGTGGATAATGGACAGGACTTATGACAGCCCGCAGGTCTATACTATACAGTGGTGAATTCCCTCTTCCTACCCTTAAGAGAGTTCCCAACACATAAATGTCCCGAACACTCAGATCTGTGTGGGCTGGAAGTGGGGGGTATACGGGGGTATGACATGTAATGGAAAAATGTCAAATCTCCATTGACTTTCATTATTTTCTATGTTTCCATACCGCCACTTCTGAATGTCCATACCCCCACTTCTAAACTTCCACTTTGACCACTGGGGTGGATCACTTACTTGCCATGCTGATTCGCATGACTACCATGCCTACAGTGCAGGGGCATGCGTATTGCCCTGCCCAACCATTCTATACATGTGAATTTACAAACGTTCGTAATTCAGGTCCTATATATAATTCCGGACATATACACTTTATGTAAGGCTGGCAACATACTATACAAGAATTGAGACAATTATCTGCTTATGACAAAAAGATCTCCAACAGAACGATCCTCTGTCCCAACCGTATCAGGATCACCATTTTTTATTGTGTATGTACTATGTAATATCCCTGGTGATTCTGGGCCAATAATGTTTTTCCGTAGGAGCCCAAATTTTCTCTTAACATTTATATCATATCTTCTTAATGTACTACCCCTGCTCCTGCCTCACTAAGATGGAAAAATGGTCAGTTATGAACCAAGAACCCAAACGCCTAATCGCACATCTCTACTAGGAAGGGTCAACTACGGAAAAGATCTGTATGGCAGGTTTTAAGCGCGGTCTATAATGTTACATTTAAAACCCCCCACCCCGTCTATCAGGCCCAATGACAGAATGAAGTCCAATGTACAGAAAACTGATTATACAGAAAACCAGTCCCGCACAATCACAATTATGATCACAAGTCCCGGTCTGGGGGACGACGTGTAGAGGGCGCTTGCCCTTTATAACTCAGCATAAGACCCTGTATTGTTATCTTGGTCAGTGTGTGTGTGTGTGTGTGTGTGTTTGTGATATTGCACAGTGAGTAGCCAGCATAGTACACAGATTGAAAGCAAGTAACTCATGTAACTTAGGAGGTACATGGTATTTTTGGTCTAATGCAGTGGTTCCCAAACTTTTTCAGTCGAGGCACCCTTATGTTCTCCATAATTTTTCAAGGCACCTTTAATACACAATTATTTCTCATTTTTTAAGCTTTTGAGTCAGAATAGTGTAATAAACTATTTAGGTAAAGACAGAAATACTTCAGGTTGATATCAAATCTTGTGTTGCTCCTATACAAGACGTCAAATTGTGCTTATAAGTAACACTAGCAACATGGCACCACATTGGAAAAAAACTATTTGTAGCACCCCAATGAGAGCGTCATGGCACCCCAGGGAGCCACGGCAGTTTGGGAACCACTGGTCTAATGCTACCTTAAGCAAACATGATAACAATTTAGGATTTTTTTTATTTTTACTGTTTTTTGTAATTCATGAAATCATCCAAGTCTGGTGCTCTGTTTTGTCTACAAGCTGTGTGTGGCATAACACTTCTTCTTCTCAATATTGAAATGAACAATTGGTCATATATATAGAATGGGAATGTATATGTACAATGAAAACATTTGGTAAAACAATAACTGCCTTTCACCTGGAATGCATTCCCTGTAATTATAACACAAGACATTACACATAAGGTCACCATAAATAAACAATAATAAACATGCATCAAACAAATAAGAAAAAAAGTCAATAGAAACAAATTCTAACATCATTTTTTCATGCAAGCATTTCAGGGTGGTCTCCTTAGGCCCCAAGCCTCAGAAATGAATAAAAGGAGATAACACTACATATAGGAATAGCTTTAAGAGGTAAATCAGCAACCACTTTTACAACAAAACCCAAACCCTGACTAGGAGGGATCCCAGTCTCCCTCAGATGGAAACAATGGACCGGTTCCAGAACTTAGGTACTATCAAGTATACAAGCGTAAAGGTCCGGGTGGGCAAAACCATGTTGAATTGCAGGGGAGGTAAATTTCATTAGCTAAAAACAGCATTAGGGTTGATGGATGATGCTTCCTAGTGCATGTCTAACAACAGTGTAACAGTAACGCTGGTCAGTATCTGTGTGCAACATGCAACAATAAAGTATAGTATCTTTGATCTGATTCTGGAGGCTAATGTTCAGATAAGGTTGATTGGATGAGTGACATTCACTTTCACATACAAACCCATCGACCAAGTCATCACCTGAATTAACTCTTCATCTAAGATGAGGCACAGCATAAATGAAGAGTGGCACTTATTAAGGACTGGAGGGTTTCTACCTTGAGAGATAACCCTTTACCATGTCATAGTAGGAAAGGGGGTTCAAAAGTCATAAAATAGTGGACATCTGACAACAGAACGGGAAAAATTGTATTTTACTTCTTGTGTCTTGAATATTTTTGGTATCTAATTATATAACAATGTGGAATGAGTCCTTATGGGGTTGGGGGGGAGGGTTCAAAAGAGCTCATAAGGTTAGTGATTGCTGTCCAAGTCATAAAGTTCTTAAGACTAAAATAGAAGCTGCTAAAATTCTTGTCACTACACTGGAGCCATACACAGGTATTCTGACCCCTCCATAAGAATCTCTTAAACCTGTTTTAAATAGGATTCAGGATGAATTAGGGGGACTGTCTTTATTTTTATTACTAATCTTCATTTTCTCCACACAGTGCAATATCAATGTTCATGTAAGGAGTACATGAAAACAATAGTTTCTTTTAGTCAACATTTGTCCAGCAGCTACTGGTGACTTTCTAGGTATTATAAATGCCCCTTTATAATTAGCCTGTACTGACACAACTACTTACAGCGTTTCCCTGATAATTAGGCATATCCCGATAATAAGCCCTACCCTATTTTCCTTTAAACTCTCTAAAGTAAACCCTATCTAAATCCCTGTTCCTTCAGCTTTACACCACACTAAACCATCGAAAGCCCTATCCAATATAAACACTACGTTCTGTACGGGAAGGCATTCTCCAGGAATGTTTGGTTAAGCAAATGAAATCATGTTATACATGATCAAAGGGCGAGTATAATCAACCCATCTTAACAAATAAGAGCAATTACCACCCTGCCTATAGAAGCGTTTACCCACAGCTAATACCTTACAGACCATCTTTTAATCCATTTTATTTATCAAATAGGGACTAGGCACTGGCCAGAATCTAGCGTGAAGGATGCATTCCTCGGCCACTTCACAGGCCTTACTTATGGGCTAATGACAATACGGTATCTCAGTTTTACCTCCTGCTCTCTTTGCTAATGAACAGTAATCCAACGTTGTCACAAGCAATTTGAAAGATCAGTCAGAAACACAGTGCATGGTTGAATGACTGCATTTATCTGTGAAAACGGAGCATACATATTTTAAACCACTTGACGCCATGAAAGTGCATCCGCTGCGTAGATATAAGGAAGGTAGCCATGTTGAGGACAAATCGAATGTTGAAGACAATGCAGTCATCTGATGTCTTAAACCTGGGAGGAAAGGCATGGGGAGAACATACAAACTCCTGGGAGGAAAGGCATGGGGAGAACATACAAACTCCTGGGAGGAAAGGCATGGG
>JABWIB010000216.1:41783-56430 GCA_016617825.1 Platyplectrum ornatum | reverse complement strand
GGCATGGGGAGCACATACTAACTGCTGGGAGGAAAGGCATGTGGAGCACATACAAACTCCTGGGAGGAAAGGCATGGGGAGAACATACAAACTCCACACAGTTAAGGCATCGTACTTATAACCTTAACACTGTGAGGCACTGATGCCTCACAGTGTTAAGGTTGTAAGTATGATACCTTAACTGTGTGGAGTTTGTATATTTTCCCATGCTTTTCCTCCCAGAGCTCCAGTTTCCTCCCACATCCCAAAAACATACCGGTAGGTTAATTGGCATCTGACTAAATTGTCCCTAGTGTATGTGTAATTGCACCTATATATCAATCTCCCTTAGAATGTAATCCTGCAGGCCCCCTTCCCCACCCATTCTGTCTGATACAAATTGTAAAGCTCTATGTAATATGGTGAAACTATATAAAAACCTGGTAATAAATGAATAACGCTAATATTAATTCAGCCATAACAAAAAATGACTCTCCTTTGGGTAGAATTGAGATATATATATACTTATAAAGCTACAGAAAAAGGACCAGATCCAGACTTTTTATTTTGTCCGAATAAGCGTAAAGCAGATTTTCAGTTTTAGCTGTTAAATCAACCACAGAGACTGTGGATAAACAGCTTATACAACCTCTGGAGATACAGTGATCCAACAATTTTGGAAAAGATATTTCAGAATTTCCACATCCAACATGTAGGACAGATGTTCATCTTACTGACAGGTACAGTTATCCTGCCAAATGACATCACACAAGAGTTAATTACGTGAAAGTGCTGTTGTGCTATATGATTTCCACTTATAAAATTGCAATAACCATTAGGATCTATACAATTATGGTAGTTTACAACTCCTTGCTTTGGAGTGAACTCGGCAGTATGACTTCATTGCTGTGTGAGTAATAGAGAACCACAAACATCGCAAGGTCCCTGATGGCTATGAGGAGAGGTGTCATAGTGTATCACAACACAACACTTGCACATTCCTGGCTGCTGCCATGGAAATCAAATTACAGAACATCAGTAAAACATTAGTATAAATGCACAAGTCTTGTTTTATGATTTGTATTTCAACAGAAAAATCTAATTGCTACATATGATCTGCTACAAAAAAATACCAAAAACATCGCCAACATTGATAAAAACAGCTTCTATGCTATTCTAGAAAGTAAAACACACAAGACTAAGGGGTATAATTACTAAAGGTGGCCATTCACTAAAAAGATTATCGTTTTGGTATGATTTTTGTAAAATTTGCACAATTTTTCCCTTGAAGATAAGTCAATAATCACAGGCACACCTAGTCCACTCACTATGCAATTATTGTTAATGAATGTGGAAAAAGTAGGGGGAACAAACAATTTATTTAGTTTTTTATCTTTCGTAGAAAAATAGTTTTTTTCCACTCACTATCCAATAATCATTTTTAATTGTGATTAAACACATTCAAAGTTCAGAATAAAACAAGTTAAATATTGTTAACAATTATCTGAAATGGCCACCCACATTGCAATATCGCCAACAATTATTGCATATATTTTGTCCGGACACAGATCAAATTATCTTTTGCAATCCCCGTTGAGCAATTATGGAAAGCTTTAGAAAAAATCAGCGCCATTCACTAAAAAGATTTTTTATCCCATTTTAAATTATTGTGAAGTTGGAACAATAATTGTTCTAGTGAATGGCCAGCTTAAGTGGTGAGAGTGCAGTGAGATTGAAAAGTGGGGATGTTGCCCATAGCAACCAATCAGATTCAAGCTATCATTTTAATTTTACACACTGGAGAATGTGAACTCGAATCTGATGTTGCTATGGGCAACATCCCCACTTTTGAATCTCACTGCAATCTCACCGCTTAGTAAATATACCCCTTAAAGTTTTGTTGGTGTGTATAACATATCTGAAGGGTAAAAAATCCATTGATTGCTGGTGGAACAAAAACACATAAACCTCTTTGTGTACTGTCCCTTGTGTACTGTCATCCTACATTATTGCTATTTACCATGCTTTTTATTTCCTTACTGTATGTACAATTTTTGAACTGTTCTTGTGCTATTTTATACTCAATTTACTATGCTATTTTGTAACCCCATGTTCTGCTATTTTGTATTGCACCGCCTTATAAATAAATGTTATTATAATAATTATTATTATATTACTATTAACCATAAAAACCATTATAATAGTGATACTATAACTGGAGCTCCTGGAAGAAACTCATGCTGACACAAGAAGTGCAAACTCCACACAGAAAAGGATTTGTCTGGGAATCAGATTTGTGTGACAGAAGAGTTATCCCTTGAGCAATCTGATAGACTATTATAATTAGTGCTTTCTATAGCAATGAGCTCCTCTGCATTCTGCTCTGGAGTGCAGATGTTTGTGGCATAGCTCTGCAGGGGCGGGGCTGAACACACGTTGCATGTATCTCAAACATAGCATGAGGGTCTTTCCTCAGTCTTTGTCTGGATCTCCACACTCAAAATTAATCAAGTTACTTTTCCCAAAACACGCCCTTCAGTGGACACTCAACTATACTCAACGACTGGCACTCAATGACAATATTCTCAAGCAAGGAGTAAATACACCATTTCTATGCTCCCAGAGGAAGCAGTCATTTTGTGGGCATAACCAATCAATATGCATAAGAAGTCTATTCATGAATTAACCAAGCAAACAAAAGTCTGCCGTCTATGTATACAGCCAAACAACTAGAGTTCAAATAATGAACATTTACAAAAACCTTTTTGTAGCAAATAAATAAAAAAACACAAAACTAAAATGTCAATATTCTACAGTTTTAACAAATGGAGCATGAACACAATCTATACACCCAAAAGTGAATAAATATTGAATTACTTCTCTAAAAAAACACTATTCTATGTATAAGTCCATTTCTAACTGGGAAAAAGTGATGTCATGGTTATCCAGCTATGCCTTGTGCATATATAGATTGCCCTATCACTGTAGCAGCAGCCCTTTCTCCATGGAGACACATACACAAACAGTGTCTGATGTATTCCTAGGGAAAAAAAAGTATATTTTATTATTATTATTATATTTTATACCAACTGTTAGTCCTGTAGGTATAGTTTGGCGCAGGTGTGTTTCTCTTGCTTCTGTTTTTATTAATATGAGCACAGTAATAAATTACGTGTTACAGCTGGAAATTACAGAAAACGGCTACAGCAGATCTCATCATTAAACATGAGTAATCTTTCCCTATAAATGAAAATAGAGTGAATATATAAAATGTGGGCAGATGGGAGAGATTTCTTTTTCGGGTGATTAAAGCTGTATGCTTTCTGGAATTGTGTAATAAACTTTTGGTTGTCATCTAAGTTTATCCACATCATCCTGTTAGATCATTCACTCTGGTTTTATTACTATATAGATCATGTTAATAGTAGCATTCTGATATGTATTACATCACTGCTAACTTGTAGGTATTGCATGTTCCATTTTCACAATTTAAACACCCCTCTATCAATATGCTGACACTTGCTGCCTTCACGCATCGTGACCTCATGAATTCAACAATTTGCAAAGCGGATTATTTTTTGACGGTTTGCGAGAGTATCGACATGAATTATCTTTAAAACAAGCCTAGCATCATATTTGAACACAGATTTTGTTAATAATATATTACACTGCATAACATTGTGTGATCCCATCCTCACATATCAGTTGTGTAACATGGGTTTTTTATAGGTAGGCAAATGTCTTCAGTGATGATAGCATTTGCTGTATTAGATGTGGAGGGCCATTACAGACCCTATCAGTATGGATCTGAATCAGCAAGATTCAGACTTCCACACTGGAGGCTTACTCCATCGGTGGTCAGGGAAGGGGCGGTGTGCACACTGTAAGTACACATGGAGGCAAGGGGAAGGTATGTAAATAATACAGTCCTCATGTGTACTATACAGAGATCCATACCATCTTCAATTTAAAAAGGAGCTAAGTATGTTGGTGCAGACCACTCCCTTTGGACGCATGGTGATCTGCATCCCTGGACCTGGATCCAGTACAGTGTTATTGATTATGGAGTAGGAGCCAAACAGGTCTTTATTCCCAAGACAAAGACAACACTTTGTGAACGTGACTAACCGGACAATGTAATTTTCAGGCCCTTTAACATGACCCGTTCCACCAGGTACATAATACTTTGCTCCTGATGCTCTGTTCACCACCATTCAGTTTCCCACCACTGTGTCTAATGGTTCAGCCATACTTGAGTGATGTGATTATTTATGGAATAATGAAACACTGTGGTTTGCACTTCTAAAAGCAGGTTAATCCATCCAAGTCAGACTAATCCTACTGCAATATCCATTAGCTTTCCCAGTCACAAGAGGACATCTTCCACAGTTTGTCAATGTCAGATGAATACTTGTCAGAATAGACCCCTTCTCGGGGAATATGCTGAAAAATGGTTCTTGGCCATCGTGTAGTACATGCCACCACAACTGACATGCTTCAGTTAACAATTAATTGGCAACCACGGAAAAAACTTGTTTAATGAATGAGACACATGGAAAGAACATCAATCAGAGGTAGTGACTATCAGTGGCCAGGGAATTATTACACATGAAGGGGAATTCAGGAAACCTGAAAACATTGGAGTAATTGGAACATTTCAGCTTTGGATCTTGGCACATGGCGTTCCATTAATGAGAGGACGCTGGAAGTAAAATACATTAAATACATTGATTATTAGAGCTTACAGTGTGTTTCATTGGACTTTGGGGTCATTTGGAGCTTTTTGTTGATTAGGGTAAATACTGGTTTATCCACTGAAACACAGCTCTGACTGGACGGACTTGAAATTGACCCGAACTACCAACATCCTGAGTCAACAACTTCTGCATTAGAAGGTAGAGTTATTATTATTATTATTATTATTATTATTATTATTATTATTTTGAACCAGGCTTTAATAGAGGAAAGTTAAATCTGGGTAAAACCATGTGGAATTGCAGGGGAGGTAAAATGAATGTTATTCTTTGCATGCAGGGAGAATACTGACCAGCGTTACCGTTACACTGTTATTAGACTAGAAAACAAAAAAATGAGACCTTGATTGGGGAACATCCCTACTTTTCCAATCCCGCAGTTTAGTAAATTTAGTTCTTCAGTCCCAGATTGTCCAAATGTGAATTTTATCATTTCCAGAGACACAGTGCATTCATCCAACACGACCTGGACAGCAGCAGCCAGTATAATACCACATAGAGGTCTTGACTTGGCTGATTAACCCCGGTTATTGCCCCTTGCTGATTTTGTTCTGTCTAATGAGTGGTCAAGCACTACACAGCAGGCATGAATAAACGATGATCATCCAGTCCAGCGAGTACAAGCCTGTGATGTGATAACCAGAGAGCTTTCACGTCAGCCAAATATTTCAATGAAAACATAAAAAATTAAGCTCACTTTGTAATGCAAAGATCTAAGAGCTGTACTGATAATATTATTGCTTACTTACTTAATAAAGCTTAATAAACCAGAATCACATCTAAATGAATCTCTATCGTTGTGTGCAATGCAAGCCAGGCAATCAGTTATTTGTAATGCACTGTACATTAAATTAATATGAGATAGGTAATAAAGATTGATATAGAGAGCATTAAGGCATAGTGGTGGGAGATTTGGTCACATACACAGCACAGGCCTTTCTTGATAGGAGCCTGAAGATACATTCAGTTGTACACATACGGACACACCTAGGATGGCATCTGGTTAACTGGAACCCCCATGCTATCTCCTAGCATTAGCAATATTTAGAATTCTCTGGTTATATTTCATGCTTTGGCCCTACAGCATTCTAATTCTCAGCCTGCTCTTTTCTGTCCCTTCATCCCACCCCCAACCATCAGAGGACAGAGACTGCTCAGACAAAATGACAGCCTGCTCTGTCTCAGTGTGTGCTGAGCTCACTGTTAACATCTACCCACATTGTCAGAAACTATGGACATCAATGCAGAGTGAGATTCCTTCTTTACAATTAAAGTTGTAATATCCTAACAAAGAATTACACTTCACAGTGTATATAGTGTAATACAAAGTGTATTATACATTTTTTTTTCATGCTTTTTTCATTCAACCTCTGTTTCAGGAGAAGATATGGATGTGGGGGTGAGCACACTGGTCTCTCAGTATAGAATATTGAATTAAAAGCAGTATTAAGATGCATTATTATTTATAGTAATATGGAAACTCCCCTTTTAAAAGTTTTCCTGGGAGTTAGTACAAATGAAGACCCTCTTCACCAATAAGACACTGTAATACTGAAAGATCATCTCCCCTGACCTATTAAAAACTGCTGAGTATACCTGTAACATTTACATTGTAATCATGTTGTTATAGAACGAGTATTGTCGTTGAGCGGCTACTACCGAATGTATGCTCTCATCCTTTAATAGTGGCAAATATAAAAATATGACTATAAGGCAGCACACCCAAGTGTGTGCGTATTAGGAAAATTATTATTTTTATATTATGAATATTATTATGATTATTAATAATAATAATAATAATTATTATTATACATTTTCTTAAACATATTTATTATGGTAATTTACAGTACAGCTTTCTAGCAGATTTAGTGCTCATTTCTAATGTAACTCATGTAAAGCTTCCAGGGTTTTGAAACACTTGACTCATTCTTCAGAGCACGGTATAAAAAGGTCAGTGCAACGACAATTCCTCCGGTCCCTCCCGGTATTCACTATGAATGAATGTATATGTATATTCCAGGCTTACATTACTCAGTGGCCAACTGGAAAACTTCACAGCTGGCAGTGCAGGTTCAGGCAAAACATGGGCGCGAGTTGGTGCAATTAATCATACACAAAACTCCACTGATTCATCCCCGGGTCAATTCCAAACCATACAGCAATGTCGTCTTCCCTATGTGTGCCAACTATGTGGAATGAAATGAAAGGTTCAAAAGGGCAGGTATATAAATATACATATTACTGTATTATGCAGAGAGCCAATGCAAATTTGTAATCGTTTTTTTAGTCCTGGTCTCTTTTCTGTAGGTTTAGCTCTGTTCCATAGCAATGTACAGAAGGGGAAAGAAAAACTCCTATCAGCAAGAGAAGACAGGCCGAGCTTCTACTAAAATATATGAAATGTGCCAGTGTGTGTGCGCGCACATATATATATATATATATATATATATATATATATATATATATATATATACACACACGCTCACACACACACACATATATATATATATATATGTATGTATGTATGTATGTAAGAGGTGTGCAAAGCACAAAAATATCAATGTTTAAATACAGGGAATAGAAAAAGTTAGATGTTCCATACCCAAAATTATATAACTCTATGGGGTATATTTACTAAGCCGCGAGTTTGCAGTGAGATTGGAAAGTGGGGATGTTGCCCATGGCAACCAATCAGATTCNANTTNACATTCTNNAGNNTGTAAAATGAAACTGAAAGCTTGAATCTGATTGGTTGCCATGGGCAACATCTCCACTTTCCAATCTCATTACAAACTCGTGGCTTAGTAAATATACCCCAATGTGTCAGCACATACATAAAAAGGATAGCTATATTGGGTTAAGCTCACCTGTGCAGCGTCAAGGCACCTGCAGTAGGTGAGTCTCTAACCTTGTTGCATTGGGCCAGATTCAGCTTTTCACTCTCATGACTATTACACTCTCATGGGCAAAACCAAGTTGAATTGCAGGGGAGGTAAATTTAATTAGTTGCAATCAGCATAACAAGTGACAGCTGATGTTTCCTAGTCTAATAACAGTGTAACAGTAATGCTGGTCAGTATCTGTGTGCAACATGCAACAATAGAGTGTTCTCCCTGCATGCAAACACTGACATTCATTTTACCCCCCTGCAATTCAACATGGTTTTGCCCATGAGACTGTAACTCATGAGTGTAAGTCATGAGAGTGAAAAGCTGAATCCAGCCCATTATGTGTAAATGGGATGTCTGTAGTAAGACTCATAAGTGGCACTCATAGAGTCATAGTAGCCACTACCAGCACCTCCTCAGATACTTCTAGTACGGAAGTTCGGATCTACTTCTGGACTGGAATGCATTAATTTTCTGTGATTAGTGTTTCGAAAAATGCCCCTTTACAGAGTTAAGTTTCTTAATTCCAGGTTTTGTGAGCTGTTAGTCGAAGTTGATTGGCATTTCTGGCACTGTGTAAGCGCAAGTTCCATGCGTTAGTATATTCATTCAATGGGACAGTCCTTCCTCTCTACTCCTCAAAAATCAGCACCTTGCACATATCTACAAAACTGGTTTTATCTAGACCCCATAGAGGTGCAAGATATAATCTTTGACGTTCAGCTACAATATAATACAAAGGGTCCCTATGTATAGGTGGAGCAAAGGGCTACCAGGACTCCACTGTGTAAAAGAAGCCAGGCATGCCAAATATAAATTCATTCATAGATATCTTTGACAGCTTACATATAGTGCCCCATTGCTTATGCTCCCATTGCACCCCCTGTAGCTACTCGCCTGGAATCAGCATGTTTCAAATAGCAAACCGGATAGAGTTTCTAGAACTATCCAGCCAAACAGCATCTGTGCAGATGTTCGAATGGGGCATTACACCGGGGTGATTTAATGACTAAGGATACTTTAACAAGTTCTCCAGAGCTGAAATTTCTTTTACACTAACTCACTGGAATCGCTGAATGTACAGCCACAAACAGGTCCCAGGAAGTTCATATTGATGTGTGTTATTTTTGGTTACCAAGTATTACAGTAAATAAAATACACCCAAATGCTTTGTAAAACTCCATACTGTAATTCCATCTAATAGTCCCGGTGCCATTATTAGACCATTCAGCCTTTTGCCGTTTGTGGTTTATGATATGACCAGTCTCCCAGCGGAGTTGACATCCATACTACTGACTAGTGGGGTACAGATGATGCTGTGCGTGGGATGCTGACACAGTAAGAGTGTCATGCACAGCAGGAGAAATGCTGTCAGGGTGCCGGATCTTTACACAATGCGTTTGTAGTGGAGACTTACACCTCTCCTTTGTGGATAACCAAGGATCTGCTTTTTCCTCACTACTAAAAATAACTGTTAAATCATGACACTTCAGTCCACAGAAGCGATCCAAGGAAAACAAAAAGATTTGTTAACTTTGGATGAAAAGAAGCAGAGAAGGGAAGTATTACGATTTCCAGAGTCTATAAGTGAACACAAGTCCTGGCCATGCCAGCAGAATGCTGTGTTCCGGGAGCACTTTAATACTTGGCTGACGACGTTCATAGAATCCCCACCCTTATGCAAAACACTAATTATGTTTCATGGACAATCGCCTGAGTCTTATTCCTGTTTACACACTCATCTGTACTGCAGAGGTCCTTCCTCTAGGATACAATTAATGACTTAGATGTCCACCATGACAATCTGTAGCACCTTATAAATATTTATGTGACACTTAATAATATTTCTAAAATGCTGCTGGATCAATCCCGAAAGCATATTAACATGCTGTCAGTAACTCTGGAAAGTTGCAGTTCCAACGGTAACAGCTAGGTGGCGTATCAATGCAATGACAGCACAACTTGTTTGTTGTTATGGAGGGATACTTGAGGTTTCCCGAAATCTACATGTGGCGGAGCCGGCCATGCATACCGCAACATGCCAGTGTTTTAGAAACGTTATAAAGTGTCACATGTGAAAACGTTAATAATGAAATAAATAATAAAATATTGCACCAAAGTGATTGCGCATTGGTCGGGTCAAGTTCTGATAATTACCGTATATACTCGAGTATAAGCCGACCCGAATATAAGCCGAGGAACCTTTATTTCAATTTAAAAAACTGGGATAACTTATTGACATTATATAGGACAATGACTCGAGTATAAACCGAGGGGGGCACTTTCAGCACAAAAAAATGTGCAGAAAAACTAGGCTTATACTCGAGTATATACAGTACATATTTTCTGTATTTCTACTAAGGAACATTTTTCCACAGCCTTTTTTTTTCCATTTTGAGTGATGTGAAGCCTACATCGACACACCTGATAGTGTTACACGCACATGGCATGGAAACCCTAGCCTATTTCATTCCAATACTGGAGCAGAAATGACGCAACCGCTAGAAGGGATTACCTTATATTTACACAGGAATTGATCTTTCTACTGAATCCTTATCAAAATAAAGCCATGTCCTATTTGACAGCACAAACACTATAAAATATGTAATAGTATTAAGTGATCAGCACAAATCCCAGATAGATAGAAATTACATATTAGCTGTTTATGTTAAAGCGACTAAGTAAGATGGCTAGCGCTGCGCATCAGATGTCATTACATGTGAAATACGACGTGTCACAGGCTAAGAGCTAGATAAACACGGCTACATGTGGTGCTAATTTTGGAGGCACAAAACTTCCCTTCCTTCCGGAATTCAGATGCACAATAACACTTTCACTAATCCTTAGGATTCATAGGTTATGATGAAATAATCTCGAGATTTACAGGATAAGTGGATTGACACATGAGCCCTGATTTTTCCTCCGATTATTATTGTTTTAATGACGATGGAAGGAAACGATATGGCAATCATCTGAAAAGTGAACAATGACATTAACTCTACAAGTCAGGGGGTAGGAACAAATGTGGGTTCCCACGTATCCCCACTGGCATTAACTGTGCTACAGGAATTATTAATAAGAGTCAGGTATTCTTAAGGGCAGGGGAACTGCTGTGGAGAGTTTGTCATGGAAGAAGGATTTATTAAAGATCTTTATTAAACATTCCTAATAGTTTGGTCTTAATATTGTTTTTTTTATAATACAATCATTTAGCAGCTATTGTTAGGGGCACACAAACCCCCCCAATCCCCCTGATTCAAAAGCAAGGAAGGGGGAATCTCTTCCAATAACAAGAAAAAGGTTTTTACACGTTAAAACCTGTTTCTTAATAACAAAGGACCAGATTCAGATCCTTAGGCACAAATCACTTAAGCTGGCCATACACTATAAGATAAATCGGCAAATCTAAAGATTGGAAGAAAAATTAACCAAAGTTTTGTTTTTAAGGAATTGTAAGCACCATACACTGTACAATAATTGTATGGGGGGGAAAAAATAATGTGCAAATGAGTACTTCCAAACGATTTTTTTATTTCAAAAAAATCGTTTGGTTTATGCTTTATAAGTGGGTCTCAATGGCAGGATTATTGTAAGTGCCCATACACTGTATGATTTTTTACCTAAAAAACTATTTAAGATTAATCAAACCATAAAATCAAAAAATCGTTTAAAACGATTTTTGAACAATATCGGCCGATCATTCGAAAAAATTGTTCACATACACAAATTTTTCGCGAAAATCGTATAGTGTATGGTCAGCTTTAGTCAGACAATGGGAAAACCCATGTAGGAAAGCTGGGTCATTAGTGCCTAAAGAGCTGACTCTGGCCCAAAAGGTAGAAATGTGGGATGTTAGCGGAATAAGCTATATACAATATTAAGAATTAGATTGATGACATTTTATATAATCATTAAATCAGGGCTGGAAGTGGGGGGGTATAAGGGGGTATGCCATACCGGCACTTCTCCCACTGATGTAATTGAAATACTACAAATCTCCATTGACTTCCATTATATTCAGTTTTTTCATACAGCCACTTATGAAGTCCATACCATCACTTCTGAATGTCCATACCCCCACTTCTAAATTTCCACTTCGACCACTACATTGAATAAGTGATTAAGATTCTATGTGCTAAGTATTTAGTTAAAAACTAGACTATTTCAGTGTTATGATCACTCACTGTCATGTATTGTAGAATCATTATACCAGATCAAAAGTCCTTTACCCCATTGAGTAGAGCAGAACCCCCATTTCATTCTGTGGCTCATTGACTCATGATCATCGCCGTTTGCTCAGTTTACTTTGACAGCGTGTGCTTGTTTAGCAGTGTTGTCCTTAAAACTCATAACAAGGTGAAACGATCACCCCCCATGACAGTTCTGTGACTAAATGATCCCACTGCATGTAAACAGAAGTATCGTGATTGCTCTTTGCTCTGCCCCCTAGCAGGTCTTTAAAGCGAGAGTGGCCGCCATATTTACCAGCAATTAGCAAATCCTGAACGTGTGAGAAAACATCTCGCTACTCCCCAGAGATTACAGCGCGTTGCTATTTAAATACTCTGCTTGGAAGATCCCACTGGCTGTAATTGCTTGTTCTCATTTCTGATCAGCTGCTGTTTATAGAAGAATATTTTTGGTTCAAAATAAATATTTTAGATCAGCGGTTCTAATGAAGTATTTATTTGTATTCGTCATGAATTTTAAACAGTGTTGGGTCAGGAAGTACTTATCCTGCATTACACGAGGAGTTATCCTGCAGTACAATATAGTCAGTGAATATGCTCAGAACAATTCTTAGTACATTCACATGGATTGAATATGGGGCTGTAACCGGGGCATGTACACTTTAATTAAAGTTGAACTACAAAACAGCACTGTAGCACTGCAGTTCTGTTACTTACTTACGATTACTACTATATACAAATATATTACAGGCCAGCACAGAACTTTCACAGGGACTTCTCCAAGGACAGTACAGTGGACACGCGGTCACCCTCTAAGGTTAGAAGAAAGGAAGTTTCACAACCAGCAGAGGAAAGGGTTCTTTACAGTAAGGGCAGTCAAGAGGTGAAGTCACTGCAAGGGGAGGTGGTGAAGGCAGATTCAATGGATATATTTAAGGTAGGGTTAAATTGCCAGCGCAAAAATGTATCTAGGGTTACAACCGGTAAGAAAAATGAAGGATACCTGGTCTGGTTATGTTAACACTCTCTCACCACTCGTGCGAACTCAGATATATGAATGTTTTAAATCCAGATTGGTACGATGCTTCTTGCTGGGACATTGGGATCTCCCCAATGCGGCTTGATGCTGCAGTTGAGGGTCCCTGAGTTAGAGAGGGGTGTTGCTTGGCTATCCCGGAGACCATCTAGTGCTGCTATTGTGATATTGGTTGTTCTATATTCCTAGCCCTGCTGTTTCTAGGACACGGTGTCTGTGGCTTTTCAGGCTCTGTTCGGATTATATTGCCAAATATATTGTTTCTAGTTTATTTTGTTGAATTATGTATATTTAGTTTATTTTTTTGTATCTCATTGCTATAAAAAAAATTAAGGATAGTAGTGGCTACAGGGAAAATAATTTACGATCATCTTGGGTCAATATGGATCTTTTCCATGCTGAATAAGATTGGCTGTTGCTTTATCAACTATGTTATTTTGTATCTCTGGATTTCTCGCTAGATGCTGAAAAAACTGTATATAAACTACAGAAATATAGATGTGAGATAAGCTGGCCATACACTATAAGATAAATTGTGGGCAAAACCATGTTGAGTTGCAGGGGAGGCAAATTGAATTAACTGCAATCAGTATTAGAGGTGAGAGATGATGTTTCCAGCCCAAGTGTAATAACAGTGTAACAGTAACGCTGGTCAGTATCTGTGTGCAACATGCAACAATAAAGTATTCTCCCTACATGCAAACNCTGACATTCATTNTACCCCCCCCCCTGCAATTCAACATGGTTTTGTCCACTCTTGAAAAAATCTTTAGATTGGAACAATTTATCTTATAGTGTATGGCCAGCTTTAGTTATAAGTAGGGTAGAACATGTTAAGCAGGTTGAGGAACTTGGTAAGCTTGACTGAACTGATGAGTTTTAAAGGTTTGTATAGTAGATGATAGTCTTAATGGGTGAGGAAAGTTACTCCTCTGGGGGTTTTCTTGCTGCTCTATACCTGATTGTGTACACATTATGTACTACTGTATTTTGTTTGGTTGAATTATGTCGCATAAATATATATAAGAGGCAAACAGCATAAAAATAAGTCACACACGTATACCACAAAATAAAAAAATACAGAATATGAGCCGTAGAAATAATAAGAATGAACGGCTTTTAATTATGAAAACATGAAATCTCTAACACAGGGGGTATTTGTGAGAAACCCAAAAGGTGGCAGAGACTGTTTACACAGCTGACCCACTACAGGCTCCCGATACATATTTTTACAGCTACAGAAGAGAACATACCTGTTACAGTTTTTGTTTTTACAGGGCTGCTGGCATACTCAGATGGCTGATTGGAGGGCTGCTTTGCCAAAGGCGTGCTGCCAACCGACACCTCATCCTCCTTCTTCCTCGAGAGTGGCATGGCGAGATGAGCGGATCCCAGTAGCTGCGGAGGCACAGGAGAGAAAATAAACAGCTAAGCTTTTCACAGGTTCACATCCAGAGCATCAGCAGAAACATCCCGTGTTTGCAAACCTCTTTACATTCACAAAATCCAAAAATCTAAGTATTACATGCTGGGGTCAAGATACAACAAGGTCTGGTTATAACAGACACTCGCAGTGAGTGTACCCAGACTACCGCTCACAGCGAGTGTACCCAGACTACCGTACCCAGACTAATGCGCACAGCGAGTGTACCCAGACTACCGTACCCAGACTAATGCGCACAGCGAGTGTACCCAGACTACCGCTCACAGCGAGTGTACCCAGACTACCGCTCACAGCGAGTGTACCCAGACTACCACTCACAGCCAGTGTACCCAGACTAGTGCTCACAGCGAGTGTAC
>JABWIB010000216.1:21562-40527 GCA_016617825.1 Platyplectrum ornatum | reverse complement strand
CCAGACTACTGCTCATAGCGAGTGTACCCAGACTAGTGCTCATAGCGAGTGTACCCAGACTACTGCTCATAGCGAGTGTACCCAGACTACCACTCGTAGTGATTGGGTGCAGAGTAGTGCACACAGTGAGTGTACCCAAAATACCACGCACAGCGAGTGTACCCAGACTACCGCTCACAGTGATTGGGTGCAGACTAGTGCGCACAGTGAGTGTATCCGGTCTACCACTCGCACTCGAATTGAATGTAACAAGGCTTCAGCTCATGGTTGAAGTTGAACATGCTGGCACTGCATTTTCAGGGCGGATCTGGATTCCTGGGAACCAGTTTTATGTACAGAAAGTGCTTTCATGGCATACATACTCATTGTGCAGTGGGGGCAGGTTAAGCTCCTTATGCCCTATTTAGACTCCTGCGCTGTCGTCATTTTAAGTGGAGGTGAGGGAAGTGGCCAGAAGACTGGATACCACAGAGACCTGTATATCTGAATCCTATCCAGTGTTGCTGAATTATAAACGAAATAAAAATTAGGGTTTTTTTGACAAGAAGCAATGACAGCATCCGCCATATTGTGCAGGTCACTTGGTGATGTTAGTGCAGCTGGCTACAAGGTTAAATACATTTTTTAGCTACTCCCTAGTGACAATATGTAAATTCATCACCACTATTCAGGATAACTGACTTATGGGACATGACAGCCCTATGAACTAAAGAGCACAATTATAGCTAGCACTGAGGAAGGATTCCCACGTGCAGAGCATTTCACCCTTCATAGGGTTACATGCTTACAACAGCTCCACTGAAATGCTTCTATTTCCCATAAATCGTATCTTGGACTGGCCTTGTATAGTAGAAGATCATGGTCTGTGTTCTTTGTATTATTTTTTCAACCATACTGGAGCCTAATCGACCCTCAATTTAGGAAATATTTATATTTCTCCAGCACATGTTGAAAATGGTTCTACTTAGCTGGTCTCTATTACAGAGGTTCCCAAAATTTCTTGGCTGAGGCACCTTAGGGTCATAATTTTGCAAGGCAAAATCATTTCCCATTTTTTTTTTACATTTTTGAGTCAAAATAGTGTAATAACTATTACTTAGAGACAGAAATACTTCATGTTGATATCAAATATTGAGTAGCTCCTAATCAAGAAGTAAAATTGCTCTTCTAAGCAACGCTAACAATGTGCCACCACACTGGAGAAAAATATTCTGCGGCACCACAAGGAGAGCATTGCAGCACCCCCAGGGAGCCTAGGCACACAGGGACCATCTCAGATGATTAGTTCATGGTATTCTTTGTATGCTGTGTAACACATGCACCATTTTATTTTCTTTAATGCAGTTCATCTTAAACTGGGTTTGATGGAACCATAGGGGTTCGGTGGAAGTGTGTGTTCATTCAGTTCACCAAGGTTGCCAGGTACATAATGAACTTTTAGTATTCACACAACACTTCTATAGCATTTTTAATGTTTCGCCATAAGAAGATGGAGGTAATTGATGTATAATGTGCACTAACAAAATATCTCTCTATATTTTGAATTAGTAAAAATTCACATTTTATTTTTCCAACAATGAAGGCTTCAGTGAATGCATGTATGAAACGTGGAGTTCTGTGCCTCCAACGAGGTTAAGAACCACTGCTCCAATGTATTTATGTCCTTCTAGCCAGAACTGAACACAGTATTCTAGGTGAGGCCGCACCAGTGCCCTATAGAGAGGCATTACCACTTCCCTCTTACTGCTACTAATCCCTCTCCCTATGTAACCAAACATCCGACTCGCCTTTCTTATTTTTGTGTGACATTATTTGTCTACTTTAGAAATAGACATAAAATTTTCAGTTAATGATATATTGAGCTTTTGGATTTCTGTACTAAGAAGTGCATAATTCTTCATTTTTGGGGCATTAAATTGTAGTTGTAACACTTTTGTCCATTCCCCCAGTCTACAAAGACCATCATTTTGTTAATCCCCCTGGAGCGTCTACCATGTCATATATCTGTGTCATAATGAAAATTCTAATTCTGCTATTCATACAAGGAAGAAATATGTTCTTACTGCAAAAGAATATTCCAGCAGCTACACTGAATCTAAAAACAATACTTGCTGAAGTTGATATGAAATCATATAACTTTGATTTAAACTGTTGGCATCTAAATGTAAACCTTGATAGTTATATAATTACACACTTACACTTCAAGTCATTTTCACCAGCACAAAAGATATTGAAACCTTCCCACACAACACTATTAATGGCAGGGTTCATGTTCCTATCCCCATTTTGTTGATTTGATTAATGTCAATAAAAATAATTGAGACGCACAGATTTTACTATATAGTATAAAGGTAATACACACATGTGAAATCAAATATATTTTGTTGATTTGAATAACTGCCAATTAATATGCAAATGTATTCATTTGTATATTAACAAACTAATATAAAATAAGAAGATAGAAAAGTAGATATTTTACTTATTTAAACCCAAAAAGAATTTGAAACTTAACTTGACACTATATAACAAACTTTATAAAAGAAACATAAGGATATATACCACAAGTGGGAGACTCTTGGACACCCCCTCCCTTACCACTAATAGAAATCTATTCATATTAAAAAAAAAAAAAAACTTAAATCTTTAATTCAGTGGGTTAAATGGTTTGTTAACCCTTATGTTTCTGTTTTGGGTTCTGTTTTTGGTTTTTATTCTATGGATTTGCAGTTTATTTTAAACTAAATTAAACAATTATTGCTCAATGTTATTGTATTCTTGTTGTATTCCATATCTACATTAAATTGAGATTTCTATGGTCATTATATTTAGCTAAAGTTGACAACTGAACTGAAACGAGTAAAAGGCTAATAATAAAACCTCAGCATAGGTAAGTGAGTGGTCAGGCTACAAACACTATTGTGATTGACTGGTGTTTAAACAAGGGCTTTTTATTTGACATGGCTCATTGACTTACTTGATTGAACAGTTTAGTGAGTATTAAGGTCACCGGCTAACCTATAAAGAGGTCAGCTAAAGTCAACAATCTGCTTATGTATAAGGTGTGTAATATGTAACAACAACATGTATGTCTCAGAAGTATGTACACATTTTAAGTCTATGAAAAAACAATTCCTTTACATTATTGTCAACTTTAAAGATTTAATACACTGCTATTTAGAGCAAGCCGTGGAATACATTGTCCTGACCCTGTGTGATAATCATACAGTGGAACCTGTATATATATATATATATATATATATATATATATATATATATATATATAGACAGATTAATCAAAATGCATTGATCGGAATATTAAGTAGTTGTAGGGGCTATGCTGCGCTACCTCTCACATCAGCATGACACAGCCTATCATTCAGTCATTGCTTTACAAGCCAAAAGGCCTTGAGGAGCCAGCCAGGTGAATGAGAAAGTGTTATTATATATATATATATATATATATATATATATATATATATATATATATATATATATATAGACCCAAAAACAAAATAGTTTATTACTTTATTTTCACTTAGAGATGCCTTAGAAATAAATGATAAATTCCTAAGGGAGCTTGGAATTGAGGATGTCTGGGAACCCCTGCATTAGTCTGTTTGTCGAATCAATGACACATTGGTGCAGTGTATGCTCAGGTTTAGGCCTTAATTAATATTCATGAAATCGGAACAAGAAAAACCAATTCTGTAATCAATAACGAGGAATGACGCATTAAATCTAATAAAATTTTTCTGCATCGATTCCTGCTCTACACACCGTCACTTCAATTCTTGTGTGGATGCTTGGTAAGTGTTGTAAATTATAACCCATAACTACTAAAATACTCCAAGCAGTGCTATATTATAGATGGTTCATGCACTGCAACAAGTGCCAGTAACTGCTCTGATTCCTAACAACAAGCATAGTTCTGGAAAAGGTATGAGCAATACCAATCTGAGGAACCCTACAATGTAGGTGCCAGCTGGATTGTAATACGTGAGCCTCTAGTAAGCACGGTACTCTACAAGATATCCTAACTTTGTGGACCGGTCCATTAGGACCGTAAGGATGAAAGGGCCCCTATTGTAAGGGTGTGCAATAGGGGCAGCTGTCCAGGGCTCAGAGTTGAAGGGGGAGCCAGTAACATACATTTTAAGGTAATTTTTATCATAAATTCTGCCCCTGCTGCCAAACTTTGTAGTTATTTGTAAGAATTATAGGAATCCTAAAAGATAAAATAATTGTCCCTGGTTTATTACTGTTTGGAAAATCCATCAAAGCTCCACAACGAAAATCAGTATGAGAAAGAGAAATAATGAAATCGCAAACAGCACTTACAAATCCATCCAAATATTTTGCTATATTTATACAGCACATAACATTTCACCCAATATTACTTTTGTCCTTTTGAACTACAAAGATTAACAACATTCAAATGTATCAAAAGATCTGGACAAATGGTTTTGCCAAGTGAGAAAAAAAGAAATTGAAACACACACAGGTTAGTTAGTTTTGTGGGAATCACTTTGGAAAATGCCTGATCAGAAAATAACATCACAGAAAGAGGATGGTGAGAACATGAAATAAAACAGTATAGGAGGATTACCGGGAACATGTGAAAACTAATGTTCAGTATCAGTTATTTAGCGGACAATCCCTATAACACCCCAAACAAACGGCAAAGTCGAATTTTACTATTTTTGTTCTTCTGCCAAAGTCTAGTATCATAAACTCATTTTAGATACATTTCAAGTGTTGAGTTTGACTTTAAAAGTGCCAAAAAAATTTCGCACGCCAGATTTCTTCACAAGGCTGTGAGTGAGTCAAATTAGGTGTTTAACAAAGCTTCGGTCAAAGGCCTGAATGTTTTGTTAGACATGCACGAAGAGTGAATCACAGTGCGGGTGAGGGAGGGGAAGGGGCCGCTGCGGACTGGTACCTGCTGAGGCTGTCTGTCGCCTTTCTTCTGCGGTTGGTAGAGGAGAAATGAGTACAACGTCGGGTCAACATTCACAGCTAAACCCTGCACACTCGCCAGGAACACAGCACCTAAAACAAAAAGGGGAACAAAGTCAATGAAATCAAATAATTTTGGGGGCAAAAAAACCCAAAAAATAAATGTACAATCATTAGAATTCAAATTAAGTTTTTGTCAAGTGATTAAGTTTTGTAATTGTACTTGTAAAATGTTAATTGATCAAGTTTTATCATTCTTCTCTGAATCAGGTCTATAGAGCGAGAGGTAAACATTGAAGCCATCTGCGATCTTCTAACCACATGTTCATCTGTTTGAAGAATAACAGAATCGCTAACAAATTTATGGCCAAATTTTGAGCACTGTGTAAAAATAAGTTCGGAATAACCATCTTTTTGTTATATCGCTAAGTATGTTTTATATTGTTTTTCTTGGGAGGGAAGGGGCATACTGGATCTAATACACAGGGTTTTCTTTCTAAACTACAAACCGCTAAAATGTAAACGAATGAGAGGAGACGCTATACGCAAGGCCAGCCAAAACACTCTATTTTTAGTCAATCTAAGAATAAACCCTCCAGATTGCAACCACAACCTGGATTTCTGTATCACTAGCACAGCGTTAGGCTAGCTGGACACATACCATGCGCATGTGCAGAAGGCAAAACTAGGCAGCAGTGACCAAACCCGAGCTAGTGATCTGTCAGTGGGCCATGTTTTCCAGGTCCATTTGTTGGAGCACAGGTGTGTTCAGAACTATCGGACATATTCTGAAAGATCCACAGGTGGTATTAATGATGTCACCTGTCATTCTGTGAGACGACCTGGAAAACATGGACCGTAGGCAGATCACAAGGACGGGTTTGGCCACCACTGCAATACATCTATACTTTTCTCTTCCCTTCCTGAATACATGACCCAAGCTGATGAACCAGGTATGGCCAACCTATGGTATCCTGTGTATTATGAAATATTTATCATGCCATATGACCGAGTTTGGAGTATTCCGAGACCTTACAACAGGCTGACTATATGTTTCCCAACTGTCCTGATTTCAGCGGGACTGTCCAGCTTTTGGGTGACTGTCCCGTTGTCTCACCTACCTACAAGTTTTTCTTGATGAGTGGACAACCTGGTAGGTAATGAGCAAAGTAAAAAAAAAGACTTGCACTAGACATTATGAAAGATAAGGACAGAGGGCTGTTTCTATGCACTCTGTTCCTTAATCAAAATATTGGAATAGATCAGGGGTAGGCAAAGTGCTGCTCTCCAGGTGATTTAACTGCATAGACAAAGTTGATACTTTTTCAAGGTATGCTGGGATGTGTCGTTTGAAAACACCAATAGATACCAATGGATAAATCCACTAGTTCTAGGCAACACTACACATTGTGCATTCATAACTTAACCACACTATCTCGCTAGGACTGACTTTAACCAGTCAAGAGCAGACAGTATGCAGTGGAGTGAAGACTTTATTGTCACTGAAGTGTCATTCCTCCTGTACATGTCACAATGATTTATGTTCACTTACACAGATTCGCCAGCATGAGCACTATAAAGTTTGAGTCCGGCTTAAGATTTAGGACTGGAACCAGACTTCTGTCCGATACCAGGCATCCACAAGCTGTACTCTAGGAGATCTGTCCAATGACGCAGACCTTACACTCCACTCCTCGTATGTGGTCCGTACAACTGCCAATTCAAATGGAGACTAAAGGCAGGACTAAGGCAAAGAACTTTAAAGTCTCTGTGTTTACTGAACATGAGGCCTGTATCTGTTCCTTAAAGTCTAAATACACATTGGGGGCTATGGGATAACAATCTTTAATTTGTCTTCCATGAAGTCATCTGACGAAATTTAAAAATTTACGTCATGGACAGTTTACAAAGACAGACATCGCCATCGCCTATTACCTATGCAATGCAGCAGAGCATAACGCCAGGTCATTAATATAAGCGACAATGGCTATTAAAGCAGGAATAAACTGTCCAGCTGTTGTATAGCAATTGGAGTCTTGTGCGGAGTAAATATTTAGATATGGTAACACAGTTTATTTTTTAAGCAGAGGGTTATTATTATGGAGTAACGTTCCATCCCACTGACACTAATTATATTACACCAGATGATTATATACAAACTGTTCCAGTTTAGGGGTCTGGTAAAACAGCAATTTATTTTTGCAACAACTTACTATGTCTATACAGGACCTGCCGCATGTGTTTGTTCCAGGAGACCAGTGACCTATTATCCATAGTGATGCCAAAAGCAATGTTGAGAAATCTCACCATTCTGATGTGTTTGAGTTACAGGGTGCTTACCTGAACGCAACACGCTTTCTGGAATCATAAACTGCATCTGATTTTCATAACCGACTCCAGTATAAATGAATAAAAGTCCAGAACATAAAGCACAAAGTACAGCGCTCGGCTTTCCAGGATCAACACTGAACCAGATTGAGCACCACAAAAAAATAGGTGTCAAAAAAATAGTGTCAAAATAATGTCAAACAACCACTCGGAGGCTCTTCATACACTGCTTGTTTCAGCAAAAAAAATGTGCGTGCGTTAATGTGAATTGTATTTCACCAAAGAAGGTTTTGCACCATTGCCGCTGAACAAAAGATTCAGTGTCTGAAAGATCACAAAATGTATTTTGTGATTATTTGCAGTGAGTAAGATATGAATATAAATATAACTCACTAAACAGTATACACGGAGGCGTGCTGGGTGGAATGATGTCGCTATGCTCCGTGCTGGTGGCGTTGTTAATAGCTCAACGGCTATTAACAACGCCACCAGCACGGAGCATAGCGACATCATTCCACCCAGCACGCCTCCGTGTATACTGTTTAGGTGAGCCTAGCTCCCGCATCTCCCTCCCCCTATGTGATACACTAAGACGGGAGTCAGAAGAGGTCGAGAGCGGTTGAGCTATCAACAACGCCACCAGCACGGAGCATAGCGACATCATTCCACCTTTTCCGCGTGGGTTACTGAGACGGGAGTCAGAAGAAGCAACAAGTGTTCCGAGCTACCAACTACATTTTACAGCTATTTACCATCATAAAGTATAGCGGCTTTATTCCATCTCAACGTCCAGACACTGGTAATCACGTCTTATTTTTATTTGTTTCTGTAAGATACCATACTATCTCAATCATAATGAGGACATTATAAGAGCTTTTTGTACTGATATATTATTGTTATTATTATTGTTTTCCTTTATTTATTTATTTTCTATATATGTATATTTATTTTTAGTAAAAGCTCCTTTTTTATCAGCCACTTGTTTTGTATTTATTCAGTCATCCTGGTATTAAATAATTATTACTTATTCAGCGCTCCCACTTGTTAATTCTGTTTTTCACTTTCTTGGGAGTGCTCTGATACTCCTGGGTGTAGCAGCTGATTTTATATTATATTTTGAATTTTAACCCTTGCGCAGTTCTCTATTCTTCCTTTTTTCTTTACAGTAAGGGCAGAGGAAAGGGTTATTTACAGTAAGGTCAGAGGAAAGGGTTCTTTTCAGTAAGGGCAGAGGAAAGGGTTCTTTACAGTAAGAAAAGAGGAAAGGGTTCTTTACAGTAAGGGCAGTGAAGATGTGGAATTGATTGCTCTATATGCAGATGATGTTCTTCTTTCTTTGGCTGACCTGCTGTTCTTACCGACAGCCATGACTATGGCCTACATTCTGAATATAAAATTAATCCACTTACAATGGAGGCTTTGGTGTTTTATTTATCTACCCAAGGATAGCAACTTTCAAATATATCAAGTGGTGTAACCAGGTATATGGGGATGGATTTATTTCTTTATTTTTGAGAAAGAGATATATTGAAACACAAGGGCTTTTCTATAGAATGAATGGGAAATGTGGAAAAATTACTACCCTTACTTGTATAACTGTAAGGATATTCTAAATCTTAAACTAAATTGAGGGTTAAATAGGGTCTAAGTTCAGTATAGTTAACCTCCTGCCCCCCCCCCCCCCCCCCCTTCCCCAAAAGAACACCACCAAAGCAGACTGGATCAGCTGTCCATTGCACAGATTGTGTAATTTTGATATATCTGGAAGATATGTTTCTTAATAAGTTTTTGGAAAATGCTTTCATTTCTTTTCCTTTAAGCTGTTCTTCCAATAAATGTGCATTTCAAAACATTCCTATCCAGACTGTATGTTAAAACCAGGATTTTCTTTTTCCCACGCAGATTTAATATTTGTAGAAAATATCAAGGCTCCATGTGTGCAGTTTCCACAGATGATGTTGAACAGGTGATGCTATAAACACAGGAGTGCACAGAGGCCTCCGCAGATGAAGGTGGGAGATGCAGAGATTTTCCTGGACAATGCCAATGCAAATATTTTCATTCAACAAATCTTGATTAAATTCTGGAGGCTGGCCAGCTTTGGCTTCCTACAAAATATTAATCTTTTGTAAACTCATGCAAGCTGAGGGAATGCACTGGGATATATTTTATAATGATTCCCATATTGAGCGCCTGACAGGCTCTTCGGAAACCTCACAACATGCCATATTTGTAGGGAGAAAATGTATGTCAGCCCAGGTACCTTGAAATATATACACTGCTTCAATCATTTAGGGCTCCGTGATAGCAGAAGCTATTTTTGGATCTTGCAAAAGGACATATGGGGGCTTTGGTTGCCTGTGGACAAATTGGTCTTCGAATGTGAAGTTATAATTTGTATTTATGAAAATACTACATAGTAAACATAGTAACATAGTAAAATACAGAAGAAATACTTTTGTTTTCTAAAACTATAGGTATTATAGGTAATGCAATGGAGTATTCCAGGTGAGGCCACATCAATGCCCTATACAGCGACATCACAACTTCTCTCTTTCGGCTACTAATTCCTCTCCCTATGGGACCAAGATTATTAATTGTTTTTCTCATTGCTTTGTTACATTGCCCAAAAGCCCCACCATGGGGAATGGGCATAGGGTGCGATTTATGTAAATAACATCTAAAGCCCCATCCCCTGGATGGCAACCACTTGACAACATCAAGCCCTGCCCAATACTGTACCAATTGGGTTTGAGGCAGTGACTCTCTCGGTTCGAGAGTCATCAAATCTCCCGGGATAATTGCCCAATATTTGGGTGTCTCCCGGACATTCCAGGAAAGTCGGTAACCCTGCATTAAGTCACATAAAATGGTGACCACTAAATCCAAACCAGTTGTTTCTGATGTAACACCATTAATGGTATATCGAGCATTAGGGTAGGTGCATGATTTTGTAATTTTTTGCCATTAAACTGCAGCTGCCACAGTCTTGACCATTCATCCAGTCTACCCAGATCATCCATCATTGTTTTCACCCTTCCTGGTGTGTCNACCCTGTTACATATCTTTGTGTCATCTGCAAAAAGACATATTTTACCCTGGATACCATGTGTAATGTCACCAATAAATATATTAAATAGCACAGGTCCAAGTACAGATCCCTGGGGAACTCCACTGGTCACCTTACCATCCCCTGATTCAAATTACTACAACCCTTTGTGGACTATCATGTAACCAGGATCTTTAATTGGTGTGTGGGTTTATATAACATGATTACAAGTCTGTTACAGTCCTCTCGGTGACCTCTTTATTATGTACCTTAAATGTGCAACAGGTTTGATCTTTTGAAAATGGGATAAGATGGAATAAGTAACGTTTATTTAATTACTGGCATTGAGATATTAGCACTATTTACAGTATTTACATGAATATTTCTACTAGTTGTGAAATAAATGAGAACCCTTCTCCTTCTAGGACGTCAGACACCATCTGAAGTCTCCAGCTGGCGCCTCGGACACACAATTTGTGATAAGAATCTTGCCAGCTCTGGCGCTGACCTCCATAGGTTGCTGGCTGAAGGCTGCTGTCTTCAAGTGCTGCCAAAGCTGTCACAGGCTGAAGAATAAGATCAGCATTTCATAATACGTCCGGCCAGAAATGTTCTGGCTGCCGCATTCTATGAACATGCCTGAGAATATACTGTAAAGTCTTTTGTACTTTACCAGTTTTATACTGTTCTGCATACAGTCATCATAACATCCCCCGTGAAGCACCTTTATGTTTAATAAAATGTCTCATTATTATGTAAAGAAGGACATTGCTGTGTTGATAAATGTCGTGCCTCTTTTATGACTTTTGCCCACTCTTGAGAAAGTTGTAAGAAAGTCAATAGTGCCTAAAGTCTGAATCTGGTCCACTGATGGCAAAGTGCATGCACTAAATGCAGGGACATTTTCTTCCCCCTATTCAGTACCTTTCTGCTGTTTGCTGTTTAATAAAGAATTCTATATACAGGGCCGGTGCTAGGGAAAATCCCCTGCTAATTTTATGTATCATTACATTTCAATGACTGTGCAACATTATATTCTATTTAAGCATTATAAAATACAATCTTGCAGCCACAATAAAAGAAAGCAAATCATTGTCTATAAAATACAGACAGTAGTCACCAATATACAATTCCAACATCAACTTAGTGATAGGTATATCATACAGACATAGACATAACTTCACCATACAGACAGCACACCATAGCCCATACAGAAATGACCCTAAAGACTTCAATACCTTACAGACATTATACTACACGGCTTTCAAAGAATTACGGCTGGAAGTATAAATTAATTCTACTTTAATCAGACATCAGTCTGCAAACATCCTAATATTTCACTCGTATAAAAGCTTTCTCACATTTCTCTATGAATGTGCCTGTAGTATCACAAAATAAGTTTCACTGTTCAGGGAAATTCAGGTAAGGCTAAGTCTCTGAATTATAGTCTGCACATTGACAGAGTCTTGGCCGTCGTTTGGTGAGCAGTATTTGTTCTCGGAGATAAATATGTTGTCCTTTTTCCTGACAGGTTGCACGTTTGCCAAAACCACTACTTCAACATGTGTGTTTGGTGCTTTAAACTTTAAGACAGATAACAAAGAGAGAGAGAGAGAGAGAGAAGGAAAGAGAGTGAGATAGAGAGAGAGAGGGGGAGGGAAAGAGAGAGAGAGAAAGAGAGGGGGAAGAGAGAAAGAAGGAAAGAGAGCGAGAGAGAGAGAAGTAAAGAGAGAGAGCGAGGACAGAGAGAGAGGGAAAGAGAGAGAGAGAAGGAAAGAGAGAGAGAGAAGGAAAGAGAGAGAGAGCGAGAGAGAGAGAGAGAGCGAGAGAGAGAGGGAAAGAGAGAGAGAGAGAGAAGGAAAGAGAGAGAGAGAGAGAAGGAAAGAGAGAGAGTGAGAGAAAGAGAGAGAGCGAGAGAGAGAGAGAGAGAGGGAAAGAGAGAGAGAGAAGGACAGAGAGAGAGCGAGAGAGAGGATAGAGAGAGAGGCAAAGAGAGAGTGAGAGAGAGGACAGAGAGAGAGAGGCAAAGAGAGAGAGGGGGGGGGAAGAGAGAGAGAGAGAAGGACAGAGAGCGAGAGAGAGAAGGAAAGAGAGAGAGGCAAAGAGAGAGAGAGAGAGGCAAAGAGAGAGAGAGAGTCAAAGAGAGAGAGAGGGGGAAGAGAGAGAGAGAGAGAGAGGGGGGGGGGAAGAGAGAGAGAGAGAGGGGGAAGAGAGAGAGAGAGAGGGAAAGAGAGCGAGAGAGAGAAGGAAAGAGAGAGAGAGAGAGAGAGAGAGAGAGAGAGAGGACAGAGAGAGAGGCAAAGAGAGAGAGAGTCAGCCCACGTTTCACTCTTCATTGGCTGATACTGGCATCTATATTGGTAATTGCAGAGTTGCTCTTGGCAAGAATGCTGTTAATGATGATCAATGAAATCTTCAGAATACTGAGGATATGGAACACGTGAGGATTCATAGCACACACAGGAACACTGAACCAGATTCAGTCCTCTGCAGGCACAGAAATCAGGTCTCCGCTGCATACAAACGCCGGTGAATGGGAGATATAATGCAGCGTTGCCAAATCTCCCAGAATTTTCTGGGTATTTACTCCTTGCAAAATACGGGTATTATTCCAGAATTCCAGGAAAATCTGATGGAATCTGCCAGGCATTGTGCTGGGTTTATTTTAAAATGTTTGAAATGGGTGTTTGGCATAGGTGGAGTCAGACGAAGCTTAGGTAGAGCAAGGGACAGGGCTTATTTGCCCCCCTAAATGTTGAGGAGTATGTTTCAGTGGAGATCACAGTGTGTGCGTACTATCCACTGAAGACAGAATGAGCTAACAAGTGCTTAAAACAAACATGAAAAGATGACCAAGGTTCAGGTTCCCATAAATCACCAGCAGGAAGACACTCAGGTTTGGTCAATTCATTCATCTTTCTCTTTCCAACCATGAAACATGAGAAATTACCCATCTCTGAAGAGGATTTGGAAAATCATGTTTTCTTACATAGTTATTAAACATAGTGTGCAGTGAAAACGTGTGCGCTTCCTGTTCCCTGTCCATCCTTCAGGTGTACGCCAACACGCCAACAAGTGGATTAACATTTACCTTGGACTCAAAACAAACACAGGCATTTATAAGATATAAAGATGCACGTCTCGCCACTTGGGAACAAAGCGCACACACATCCGTGAAAACTTTGCTCCGACGCGGAAACACAAATGTTTGAATTAAACATTTTTCTTTTAAGCTCTGCAAAGAAATATTTACAACCCAATTAAAAAACTCTCGCTTATAATCCAAGACTGGAACCAGCACAGATGCAGAGAAATCTGAATACATCAATTTCCAGGAGTTCAGATTCATTTCCTAAACCTGTATTTGCTTTCCTGTTGTTGAAATATCCAGAGACGGTGATAAAAGGGTACCGGGTGCAATCATCATGCAGAGGCTTGAAACACACACCCATTACCACTGGTGTCCATTTCACGGACCGCTGGATATCCCAGCTGGTCTCATAGAGATGCATGCACAAGAGCAAGTATGCTGCGACAGGTGGGCAGGACTGGATGGATTGCCTCTATGCGGTCAGGGCTTTCCACCAGATGCACATTAGTTCCTGCAACTTTTACGAAATGTATCTCTTATATAAGGATTTACATTGAAAGATCCCTAGGAGATTTACACCCATGTCTTTAGATTATCAGGTCACTTTTGCCATACCTCCCAACAGTCCTGATTTCAGCTGTGTAGTCCTGATTTTGAATGAATCTCCTGCCCGCCCTGTAATTTATCTTGATAAGGGGATAAATATATATTTATTTATTCTGTAAAGATGAAGATTCCAGTGGTGATATATATATATATATATCTATAGATAGATAGATAGATAGATATAGATATATCCACTGGAATCTTCATCTTTATACAATATGAGAAACTATTTCTAAATTGTGTCATCATACCACAATGACGTTAACAAGTTAACAGGATGAGTTACCAGCTATGGTTTATGGTTGAATATAGTTGTTTAGGTTGCCTGTTGTTTCAGTATTTCCATTGTTCCATCACTGACAGGACAGTATGCATAACTTATCATTCTCTACTGCCATAGTAACCACAGTCATATTACTAATCTTATAGTTACAAGAGAGCCTTTGGAAAGCTGCTCTGAGATCTGCTTTACTGCATACAACATTGATTTGTAACGTGAAGTGAGAGTTAGTATGCTGTAAGAATGTCTAGATAAAATATGGGCATAGATACAGCAGCAGTGAGCACAACATGTGTTAAATAGATAAAGGACAGATGTTTCGTTGGGGTACTCTGCCTTTATTCCTTTGGCTGCGTACTGTACTGAGAATTACCTTTTTTTATTATTTGTTTTTATTTGTGCCAATAACCAACAAACAAGATGAAATGTAATAGATGTTCTATAGTGAGTTTACTTAAACACGCTCAAATGTGAATTCAAATCAGATCCTTGCCAATTGCATAATAAGAGGAATAACCATGATAAAACCATGATGAATGACAGGGAATGTAAATGTATTGTATTACTATGCTAGTGTGGTGCGTACAGTCTCATTTGTGTGTAATAAATGATGATGTCTGGATAGATAGTCTATCTACATCTACCTTCTATTACCCTTTCTTTACCACCTCGACAGGGGAAAATGTTCCATTCCCTTCCCTGTACTGCCTCATCATCTGATTTGAAACCAGGACTGTGTGGAAGCTTTCTATCTGTATTTCCTCTGTTGTCGCTGCATGCTACAACTCACTAAGATGCCAGTACTGGGCTATAAGCGGGCTCCCAGGCCCGGATTGACGTTGTGACGTCATAACGTCACATGGGGGGCCCGGGTCTTACCAATTATTTCTGACTCTGCCCTGTTTCTGATCATTGCGTTTTGAAAAGTGAAGTCTGGATGGGGTCCATATATATTAAGGTTTATTATTACACATATACTGTAGGTAGATGACCTGGGGAAGATCAGGAATCTACAATGTGTCAGTGCTGTGGTCTGAGCTCCACATTCTTTCTGCAAGCCATTAAACTTCATCGAAGCGCCACTATTGTGCATCTGTTTTGTATCTGCCTGTTCCTTTGTCTGGTGTGCCAACACTGGAACAATATCTTCACAGAACTGTAATAATACCACAAAGACATTATCTGTATCATATATTCCAGCATTCCGTATTATTAGAGGCTGCTGGCAGCAATGCAAAGCCCAGCTCATGTGCCTGTATGTACGGGGATGTAAATAACGTCCCTGTTCAGCCGGCAGCTGTTCATGAGGACGGAAATTGACACATTCACGCCGCTTTCCTGCCTCTAGAAGATTGACAGGCGTATATGTAATAAGCTGCGTGATCACAAAATCCCATATATATGCTGAGATTTTGCCACCTGCATTTACAAGAGCATTTTTATTAAAGGCAAAACCCTGTGTCTGGGGAATAATTTCCACTCACTATATATTTTCTTATTTTTTGGGGGAGGGGGATTCAATACCACTTTGGAGAATATTACTTTGCAAACTTACCATAAGGTTTCAGGATAAAATAGTCTTTTCACTCTGAACTTAAAACCTATAGTGTAGTTCTGAACATAAAAACAAGAAAAATACATTAAAACAAACAAACCATAGAAAAGGTTCCTTCCAGTTTGTCCTGATAATGGGATGAGCCTGGAGACTATTTCGATTTATCTTTTACCTGGTTTTTATATAGCGCCATCATATTACGTAGCGCTTTACAATCTGTATGAAAATTGTTTGGTAGGGGGGCCCTGATTGTAAGGAGATTGATATAAAAGTGTAATTACACACAGACAAGGGACAATATAGTCGGCTGTCAATGAACCTAGCGGTATGTTTTTGGAGTGTGGGAGGAGAGTGGAAGAAACCCATGCAGACCGAAACTCAACACAGATATGGGCCTAAATTCACTAAGCGGGGAGTTTGCTGGAGAATTGAAAAGCGGGGATGTTGCCCATAGCAACCAATCAGATTCAAGCTCTCAGTTTCATTTTACATACTGAAGCTCGTGTCTGATTGGTTGCTATGGGCAACATCCCCACTTTTCAATTCCCCAGCAAACTCCCCGCTTAGTGAATTTAGGCCAAGGTCTTGCTTGGGGAATCGAACTTACAACCTTAGCGCTATACTGAACTTGTCCTTGCAATCATGCAAAAGGGGCTGCACTTATGAAAATAGGTGGCAGGATCAGGGGCAGTCCTTATTTGTCCCATTTCCAATATTTTAAATGTTGTCAGGTACTACCTTAGGATTTTAGTACGGCCACAAGCATGTTGGGCGCTTATCACACCTTCACCATCATGGTGTTTGAAGTCAGTTTCGGGTCGATTACCTCTCAGTGAGTAGCAACCATCTGTCCTGGCTACTGCCATTCAGCGGAGCATCTGGCTGATAATGCTGAGCACGTCGGTGATCCTCTTAGCAGCTATATATTCAGATCTGCAGTTATTGCTCTGTGTAGCTGTCCAGCCAAAATTCGGGTAATTTTAGATTAAAAATAACTTTGGTTTGCAGAATATATTAATAGAGCAATTAGATATCTTGGCCAGGGATTTCACTTTAGGGCTATATTTATTAAAGCAGCTGGATTTTATTTATTACATAACAAAATGCCTTTAGCACAATAGGCTTCACACCACTAAACACGGAATACAGTGGAAGCAAGAGAGAACGCTGCCATGGAGGCGGGCAAGACCTTAAACAGACAACATGAGCTAGTGATGAACTACAATTACCAGCAAGCTCTCCATAACGCTGGGAGTAGCAATTAATAAACTGATTAATAACTTCTCTAAACCTTTACAAGACTTGGAAGTAAACGCTTGGCCTTTCCAGCGGTTACATGTGGAGATGCTGTTTGTCTTGGCTGGGATTGTGGAACATGCACAGGTTCTTTTACCAGCATGCATACGTAAGTGCACAATGGGATCATTCAGCATTACACTACCCTCAATGCTTGAGATGTTTTTTTTTTATTATTATATATTATTATTTATTTTATTTTTTTAATTATAAATCTTTAATTATTCACATCTAGAACAGCAGCAGTGGAGCTTACAGCATAAACAGTGGTGTAACTACTGTGGAAACAGTAGACTAAACACTAAAACAAACAAACCCCCAAAACTGTAATGACAGCTTAAGCTGACAGTTGCTGGCAACGCAACTGGAATTTTTAACAGTGTTAAGTGCGGTCTACGCAGTCATTCTCTGAGAATAAATCTATGTTTCCAAACGGGTAGGTTCCACAATTGACAGTATGTCTCCCGTCCAAGGGTGGTGCTAGGTCTCTGGGATTCCCACAGTGATAAATTTTGGGAACCACAGGCGTATACTGTTTGTTAATGTTCAACAAGGGCCCCCAAAGTTTAGATTCCTAAGGCCCCCCACAAACCTTAATATGGCCTTGAACATATATATATATATATATATATATATATATATATATATATATATATATATATATTTGCCTATTGTAATTATTTTATCCATAGAGCGGGTACTGCAGGAATAGAACATTCCACAAGTGAATCCCTATGCTGGGAAACAGAGGATCCATCTACAACCATCCCTCTGCCTGCAACTGTAGAGAAGTATCTTTCCACACATGCATTCCCAGCAACACAGGCTCATGTGGTCATACTAAATCTCTGCTTTATTAATAGACCTATTATTGGATTTCCTTGCACATACATGAGCCTTGTTAAAGGTAATCTTTTGAACCTAAGTATTCCAAAAATGGGGAAACTGCTGATCCAGGGAACCACAAGCAATTTCTAGAAAAACAGAAGTCGTGTGTATGAGGAAGGGAAATATTTCAAGCACTTCATTTTAACCGATGAGGCTCTTGGGAAGCCCGGGAGGTACAGTAATCATACTTTATCTGTATAAAGTGCTATTTTACTGGTTGATTTACTGGAATCACAGTCTTACATAGACATCCGAGAGATCAACAATGAGAATGAAGAGAAGAAGAGATACAACGTCTGTCTGTCTCATAGGTGTCATAGCTAAACTGGAGAGAAAGAGCAAATCTGCAAGTTAATAGGAATAGGATCCTTCTAGCTTTACTCTGCTGTGAGAAAACAATCTACAGATAGAGAGGGATATGGAAACATTATCTGCCAGACATGGAGGATAGATATAGATATAATAGACAAGACATATAGATGGATAGTAAGATATGATATTGCAAAACAGACCGACATATCTGAAATAGATATGAGACAGAAAGACATAGATTCAAGGGGGACGAGGATCCCTGTTACTAGTGTTATCACTATTGAGGGGGGTCCCAAAAAATCTGGGTGTACCGGGGCCCCAAGATTTCTGTTACCCTGTATATGATATATAGACAGACATATAAAAATAAAATAGATTGATAGATAGATATAGAGATAGAAAGATAGATATGAGATATATAGATATGACAGAGAGATAGATAGATAGATAGATAGATAGATAGATAGATAGATAGATAGATAGATAGATAGATAGATAGGTGAGATAGATAGATAGGTGAGAGAGATAGATAGATAGATAGATAGATAGATAGATAGATAGATAGATAGATAGATGAGATAGATAGATAGATAGATAGATAGAT
>JABWIB010000215.1:143850-159360 GCA_016617825.1 Platyplectrum ornatum | reverse complement strand
CTCGCCGCTACTGGCCCAACCTCACCATTAGAGGCTCTGGTGAAGCCCAGGCAGGGGCTAGACTCCGCGCCCAGACCTCTCACCAATTAGTTCCTAGCAGTTCCTGACAGCTAATCCCTGAGCTGTAGACAGGGATGGCGGTTTAAAGAGCCATACAAGACTCTGGTTTCAACAGGTGGAAGCAGGTGTTCACCAGTTCGTACACAGGTCTGAACTGGGTCCAATAGTGCCTAGTCATTAATATCTAAATGAATGAAATTATATATATTTTTTATAACAGAATTAACTGAATTTTTCACAAACTACCTTTTACAGGGTTTGGCCATATTTACTTACAGATTCTCTCCCAGTGGCCCATAGTCACTGTTCCAGCACTGAAATTGTTATGTGTGTGTGTACAGTAGCTGTCTGTCAAAGGGTCAACATTAGGGTGACCTGAAAGGTTCTGGGGATGTCACACTAAATTCTGGATACAGTTTTTTATACCTTATATAACCCATATATATTATAGTACATACCATTGCCAGATCTCTAATATGCCACACATATATTACTGGTAGGATATATTAGGGGTCTGGACTTGGCACACTATATAAAATACATGTGCGATATTATAATATATGTGGAATGTGCTTGTGTGGAACAAGAACATGGAACGATGGGCAAGTCCTTCCTCTATGCCCATCCAAAATATGTAGGCCATGTAGGATTGAAATGCGTTGCATGCATATTGCACTATTTTTTGATGAAAATGAACTTGGTGCAGTTGGGAACAGGGCAAGGATCTCTGGAGCTGGAGGATTGGCGTGAGTCAGAGAAGGAGAGAGCCCCCGAATATGGATACATTTTGGTCTTATGAGATCCCTTTTCTTCCAGGCCAGATGGATTGTGTATAATCCTTTGTTTTGTGGTCTCTCAGAGGTGGACTGGAACTTAACACAATAAGATACAACTAGGGCCTGACTAAGTGTCTCAGCCACCCTAGGCTTAAACATTAATGATGGATCCAGTTGCTATCTTTCTATTTTCTCTGTCCCTATTTATCCTTGTTTTAATCAATTTACCTCAGAAACATCAGTTCCAAAAATCCCATCCTGCCGTACTGACTGCTCATGCTCTGGATAATGTCAGCATTGATAAGCAGGATGTAGTGGTGTGTCTATGGATGGGTGTGGTGCTGTTATCTGTTTGCCAGAAACACTAATTTTATGTACACATATTATATAAGTTTTGACAGCAATGCTGGAAAAAGAGTATGCAGGGAAGATTGTTATTGTATTCAGGATATTGATTAACATTTATGGTCCTGAAAGAGTTGTAATTGGTTAAGGTGTATGCCATTCAGTGCTAGAATACACTGAGCAGAGCTTACTATATAATGTAATGAGTGATTAGCGTGGCAGTTTTCAGTTGGGAACTATTCCACCTGCTGCTGCCAAAAGCTGGAATGTGGTGACATTGCTTTCCACCATAACTGATAGCAATGCAGAATGGGGGGTTTGATTCTTCTTCCACATGGATGTTTCAGTGCTCCTTTTCAATATGCCTTTACTTCTTTATTACCTTAACATGGATTTTTTGTTGAACATTGCTGCAATACTCTTTAAAGGGACTGTAAGGGCCCCTTGCAGGGGTGTAGTGCTCATATGGGGAAGCTTTTTTTGCTTTCGTTTTTATTTTCCTGTATAGAAGCGAAATCCACTGAACTCTACTCATAGCCATTATGAGCTATCCTGTCTCTAATAGAACAAACCATGTAAAGCAAAATGTATAGTATATTTGTAATAGTATATTTGTAATTACTTCAAAACTGTTACAGATTCATATCATGCTGTATACAATAATTACCAATACAAGGTTTATTGAGTTTATGTATATCATTTGAACTATATAATATGAACTAAATCTTAACAACTAATACTAGAATTGCACCTAACCAATGGCCAGTTCTATGTGCTATGGGTTTTTATTACATGTTCATTTGTTTGCCAAAGGCTGCACCCCAGTACAAATTTATTATGCTACAGTAAAAGCTGTTTTTTGCTATAACTATTAATGCAGCTTCTATATTAGAGCAGTGGCTCTTACCTTCTTGGAAAGGATGAACAGAAGAACATTAAAAATATAGCATAGCTTATATCAGATAAACTTTCTGTTTAGGTGTTCATTGTATAACCTAAATGATGCTTTATATTTTAATATTTGAATAAGAATTAATGTCTAAAACAAATAGTTTTCTGAAATCCCTTCAAAGTTACCATATTTCATGTCATCAAGGCATAATCTCCTTCAAATACATCAATTCAAACATCCTTCAAACACAGCCCTCAATTACATCCTTATAGTTGTACAGCTATGCTTAGAATCCCCATGAGGTCAAGAAGCAGTATGAAGGCTATACAAAGGCATTGTATGCCTTAAGCATATTTATGTTAGGTGAATTTCTGTATTAAAATAACACCACATTGTTTATGTAACCCAGATACATTATGACCTTTGGGAATATTTATGATACAGCACAGGTTGGCTGCATATTGTGATGACATGTAGGCATCAGTTCATGCATTCCTCTAAAACTCCAGTTGGTCACCATTTTGTGCCCCGTTGTGCTGGACTCAACTGTAACTGTATTGAAATAAGCAACTGGCAACAAGTAGTTGCGCCAGCGGGCAAGCCTTCCCCGCCACAAGTCAAAAGTATGCAAGGTGGTTGGGGGAACATTTAGATAATAGTAGGGGTGTGGGTTTTAAGACCTCCGTGTTAATCAGCCTCTCTGTATGACCATCAGTCCACTTAGGGATCTGCTGTCATTGCCTTATAGAACTTTTACATGTGCTCTAAGTAGAAAAATGGAAGTGGTGGTATAGACATTTAGAAGTTTTGTATAGGAAAGTTCTGAATCCAGTCCATAGTTTGCAATTATGAAAGGCACAAATAAAAAATGGTTATTTCAAAAAACACATAGCTCTTTAAGATGTCTGCTATTCATAAAAATGTATCTTAATCCAATTTAGTATAATATAAATACAAATTTAGACTGAAATCATAAAAAAACTTAATACAAAAAAATTAAATACTGATGAGATAAAACCCTATGTTTTTATTTTTATTTTTATTTCTATTTTATGTGTGGTATGGAATATAGAATCTAATATTTACGGAGACACAGATTAATGTTAATGATCTAAGCAATCTAAGAAAGGTACTGTGTGCATATATATGTTTATTAATAAACAATATTATAATAATGCTTCTAACATGTTTGTACATTGCTACATTTACTTGTACCGAATTTCAATAAGATGAAGTATTTCTCAGTTATAGAACTCCTCTGCTTAATTCCATCCCATGAAGAATAGAGAATGTTATATTAAATATTCTGCATCCCTGTGCTGTAACTCAAGAAGTACGTGTTAGTAAGGATTTCAATGTTGACTTAACATGGGTGATGACCTCTGATCTGACACATAACTCTGTTGTCTGCTTTAATAGGGGGGATGTGAGGCTATTCTTCAGCTTTTTCAGCTGCGTGTTTTTGATACAAAAGTAGACGTTTGTTGTTTATACAACAATATTCATATATACATAGTTCATAATCCATGGTCAGGGGTGTACGAATCGTGTGGCAGAGGGAGCCGTCAAACCATGAATTTTGTTGGGGGGGAAAAGCTTGAGTTTTGCATAAAAGGAATGCCACTAAAATGGTGATAAATCGATAATAGCTTTATTAGCCATCAACTGTTGCTAGATTGTATAGTAGACAATGATTGCCTTAAGTGTCGCAGACAGCCATTGTTCCCAGAGAAGGTTCATGGTAATGCCCCTTACCCCCAAACCACCCAATACAGATATACACACTGACACGCTATACAAAGTCCTATGAAAGCATTCATGCAAAAAATCCACCAGTGAATGTATTAACCTTTTCATCTCCATTCTATAATTTCACCCTCCCAGTACCAAATAACATCCATCCACAGCTTAAACACAGCATCCATCATCCTATCCACCCAGTAATACACCCAGGACGTGAATCAGAGTTTGTGTAAACACGTTGAAAATGTGCAGCCGAAATACTTTATGCGCCTAATTGACAGGTGCGCATTTTTGCCCCCTGCCCACAGCACTGAATCATGTGCAAGCATGGTGGTTACAAGTGCGTTTCCGTGCATGCCTTTTTTTTCCTATTTTTAAAAACACGTAACTTTTATTATGCAATTATACTTATATTTTTAAAATGTGCATTTTCTATGTGTAAACCTGTTTAACCCCCTTTATTATTTGTTTGTTGTTGTAGTATTGTTTTACAAATGTGCAGTTATGAGTTTACCTGTAAAATTATGTACATACTTTTTTTTAAGCAATTACACTTTTCTTTAAATATTGTTTTATTTTTAGAAAAGTAACAATTATGTATTACCAAATTTAATAAACAAAAAGAAACAAAACAAAATTAAAAATCCACATCCAAGAGCTGAACATCTGTGCAGCGTGCTTGTTTCTGCAAGAGAGGAGATTTGCTGCAGCACATTCACATTTTTAAGCTGGCTTACTTACCATGGTCAGAGGTGGTGCAAATAAAAGGCGCTCCTCAAGTGAATTAGCCGCATTGTGATGCAAGTTGTTTGGAACGCCCTCTGGAGAAATTATATATATATGTATATATATATATATATATATATATATATATATATATATACATACATACATACATACACACATATGCAGTATATAGCAATAAATGCAGTATAGCACAAAGTCGCTCACAGAAAACACGGATTCGGTATGACACAGATGCGTTTATTGCGGCTACATTGCGGACGCTTTTTTTCTTTTGCGCATATGCAGTGTGGTTAAGCACAAACCATCCAGCCAAAAAACAGGCAGATTCTTTTCTCTGAATCAGGTCCCCACTGAGAATCTAATACCCCATTTGCACTAATGAACCCTTTCATTTCATTGATTGATTAATTGGCTAAGCACCCTTTCATATACATTTAATAAACAACTTGTATTGATAAAACATTTAAAAAAAACTATTCAGTTTACTCCTACACTGAATTTCATGTGGTGGGTTTACATGAAAAATAAAAAAAAGTTTAGAATTCACATGAAATAGAACAGTACAGATAACAGATATGGATGGTTACAGAGAGCAATTAAAATTTATAGCACATATATAATGTATACGGTAAATATATTTTTAGAGGAAATTAAACTATTAATAAACACTGATGAAAATTAACATAGAAGTCTTTGCATATCTACATATTTATCACAAAAAAATAGATACAGCTGAAATTTAGCTGTTGGCTGTATGTATGTTGTGGCAAATGTATGCCTATTTGTACATGACAACTCCTAGGAATATTCTTCTATAGTATAATAGTATAGCTTAAAGTCTATTTGTGACATTTTAATGATGATCTAACTTCCTTCCCCCTTTTTTGAGATAACTGGACAAGCAAGATACAGAAAAAAATACATAAATGAATACTGGGATGACTGGTTCAAGTACATGTGCAATAAAGATGTTTCCAAGCTTGTAGTCAATTAACTCTTTTAAACTTCCAAACTCAATGCATCATGTGGATGTGGAGAAACTGACCTCCAACCATCGTTCATCTTAGCACCTTTCAAGATAAGAAGAAATCTCCTCACCAAAGTCATTGAAACACCTTCACTTGCACTCTGGAGAGCTTTCCCATGAAAGAACTCATATGTTTGTAATTGTGGGGCATAGCTCAGTATATCTTTCAAGCAAATTACTGTCTGAAACAATTGCATCAAAATCATGAAACATTACTTTGGGGAAATCTAAAAAGTGCAGAAGGCACAGATATTGTACAACTATGAGCAAATATTCCATTTTGAGCTGTTTCCTAATTAACAGCCACAAGATTCTTACATCAAATATTATATGTGAATATCCATAATATACATATAATAGTAATTTAGCATAATCTGTCAGTGGAATATTGCAAAAGGTATATATTACAGTATATGAGAATATACTATAAGGTATATAATGGGCAGCATATAATTGACCTCCTCCTTACTATATGCTAGGATTGAAAGGCTTTAGGCTGATCTACTTGAAACAGGGGAAGGACAGTGTTTTCTGTATTGAATTATGTGCAGATGCAGTACATAGAGAATAATAAATGTTTTATTGGTCCTAATGAAGGTAAATATTGCCCCAAATGGTAGAGCAAATGGTAACTCTAATAGTGCCCACAAACTGTGATCAGTTAATTTTATTTATCTGCCTAGGAGCATCATTTGTAAAGGATTGATGACACCCGATGACTGGGTCATGGAAGGCACTTGTACATTACGGAAGTGATCATGTCACACGTTCACGTTCACAATTTCCGTTTACATATATATTTACCGACAAAGCACTACTGTCTTTAACTCAGTTGTACAACCCCTGTAACCATCTCCAAAAATGGCAGTTCATGCATGTTGGGGTTGGGTGGTCATTAAATCTGTGATAGTTGTTATCACATTTATGCTGAAGATCTTTTAAAAGCCATAGCTGTTCACCAACTGCTGAGCACGGAGAGTTACTGGAGGATGGACGTACTAAGACATCTGTGTGAGTTAAGCTTGACACTGCAGTTAATCATCTACTGAAAAGTAATGAGTCAGGTGGAACACAGATGTACCACACTTACAACATACTTAAAAATGTTCTAAAATCATTTTAAATTATTCTTATATACACACATTGTGATGTTTCTGTCTAGTTTCCAAGTCCATTTCATGAAGGCCTTCTTCTCAATCTTCTCCAGATCCATTTCCAAGCAACCTTTCAGTTCCTGAGTGCTGGTCTCAGGTATGCCTCTGGGTGCAGCCATATTGGATCTCATCTTGATTCCTGTATCATCTTGTGGTGCCCTTTTCAGTATTCACAGGTAAGCCATGCTCTTGTGTGAACCCATCCAGACCATTCATTTAGAAGTGGTGGTATAGACATTTAGAAGTCGCAGTAGAAAATAATAAAAATGGTAGAAGTGACTGTATACCCCCCCCCCCCTCTCACTTCCAGTCCTGGTATTTAGGGTATATTATTGGCTTGCAAAAGCAAAATATAAACTGTATATAGTGTTCCATTCCAAATCCAACTAAAATTACTATGTTTGTATGTGCCATTGCCAAAACCTTAATATGCCCCAAATGTTCTTCATATAATGTACCATTTCCAGACCCCTTATATACCTGATGTGTATTACCTATTTTCCCTGCAGTGCACCCCATGTGACATCATGATGTCACTTCGGTACTTGGCCAGTGCTCAGAGTGGGCTGGTACACGCTGGTATGGTATACCAGCAGCTCTTCTTTAACTAAGCCCCACCCCTTGTATAAGCTCCACCCCCTACTGACTGAAGGGGAGATTTTATTACAAAATCGTGTGTCCACAGGGGCAGGGCTTACACAACGGACGCGGCTTATCACCATAACCCTCCTAACAATCCCCACTTCGAGCCCTGACTTGGACCATAATGCTCTGTTAGAGCCAGAGCTGCTTCGTGAAGAAAAGAGCATGTCGGCATATTGACAGAAGACAGGACCTAAAATAACAAGAAAAAAGAGGCTTCTTCCAATAGTAAATACTATCCTCTTGTAGGAAGTTGCTGGTTAGTCTGTTTTATTTTAAATAACAGTTTCCATTTTGCAAGGGGTGGAAAGGGCAGAGCATTTTTTCACCTTAGCTCACAACTGGATAGTTCATGAATAGGCAAGCTACGGCTCTCCAGGTGTTGCCATGCTACAAGTCTCAGTAGACTTTACTGGGACTTGTAGTTTGACAAGACCTAGAGAGCCATAGGTTGCCTATGTAGGATCTAATTCTACCTCTAGCTCTACTCTTCTGCTCATCTAATACATTTACTTAAATGGGTTACTGAGTCCTCTTATGGAGATCTGCATTGGACACTGGTTGCACAAATTGAACATGGTCATACTTTCAGTCTTTCTTGGCTGGGATCTATTCCCGCACATCAGCACCAATTATCTTCCTTTCTCGGGGAGTGTGGTGTTTGACACATGTAGTTTTAGATGGTACTGATCCCTGTTTTGCCTCTTTGGAATAATCATACCACCAGAGGCTGTTGCACCTCTAAGATGCCCTGGTGAGGTGAACCCGAGGTGTAGTTTTTTTGGGGACAGCTCTTTTCCCAATTATAGGAAATTCACACTTTCCAACACTTTACTATTCCAATAAAGCACTCAGGAGCACTTGGGAGTCATATTCAATTCCTCTGGTTGTGATAAAGACTATTTGCCAAGTAGCTCTTAAAACTTGTAACATAAACAAATTCAAATCTACTTAATTCATCGTGCCAATTATGTTGAGAGTGCACCTCCAAATTCTAGACCTAATAATGCTAGACAACATTAAAGCTGCTTGATGATGCGTTCAATGTGGAATTCACTATGAAACATAATTCTCTGTAGTGCACAGCCGGGTCCAAAACACAATGGACCAGATACAGACTTGAAAATAAGAGAGTTAAGTTACACCTGGGTAAAACCATGTTGCATTTTAAGGGGAAGTTAATTGTTATTTTATTTTTTAAATGCAGGGAGAATACTTTGCATTTGCTTAATGCACAAAAATATTGGCTAAAGTGGCTAGCATTACTTTTACACATATATACTTGGGTTAGAAAATATCATCCCTCACCTCTAATACTGTTTGCAACAGATGACATTTACCTCCCCCTGTAATTTAAGAATTTTAGTCCAGATGTAACTTATACCCTGTTCACACTTACTGTTCAGTCTTTACTACCAGGGTACTTTGATGGGTCTTTGAATTAACTTGGTCAATAACCCCGTTCACACTGCTGAAATACCCTGGTAATTTACAAACTACCCTGGTCAACACCGTTCACACTGAACCAGTGAGTGAACATGAGTTTCACCCTCATCATGCAGCCGTGATTGGGTGTAAAAAATAAACTAAAATAAATATGAAATACCGAAATCAATGATAAAAAAAATTATTTTAAATCAAAATTAAAAAGAAAAAAACAAAAGAAAAATTGTATCATTTAAAACCTATTACAAAAAGTAGATATTTGTAAAAAAAAGAAATAAATTAAAAAATTACATAAAATACTAAAAAGATGAAATAATATAAAAAGAATTTTAAAAATCATTAAAATATGCATAAAAAGTAATATAAAATATTTAAAAAATACTTTAAAATGAATGAAAAAAAAATATTTTAGTACAGGGTTCACAGGGGGGACACATTTTATTAGAGGGGAATAGTAAGTACCAATGTGATGATGTCTGCAGGATTTGAACTGCTCATGACCCTGCCCGGGTAATATTACTGGAGACTACCCGGGACCAAGCAGGGGAAAGCCCTGCTTTTGGCCCGGGTAGTAGAACCGGGCAAACCTGCTGGGTAGTTAAACAGCGCCCGTTCACACAGAGCGCACTACCCAGGCAGTTCAGTCAACCTGTAATAGGCTGCGTGAACAGGGTATAACTCTTATTTTGGGCCAGTTTGCTTAAGTGGTAAGAGATGCAATACCAAACTTATGTATCAACACTACTTTGTATGAATTATAATTTTACAGCTTGCATAAAAATAATATACTAATTCATGTTCTGTTTTAACTATTTAGATGATTAGAAAACCCTTATTTCAGCTTATGTAGATATGTTGGAGGTGAGACTTCACTTTAATCCTCACCAGAGCCCCCATTTGTGTCTTGTAATATAGACACGTCATCACATCTGCTGGACATATGGATAGATATCTTACTTGGTTCTCTTACTAACAATCAACACACCTAGATGTAGGGTGATAAATAGAAATGACATAACAATAAAAAAAATAAAAGAAGAATACAGACGGTAACATTCTAACATTAGTAGTTAAATAGAGCTGAGTTCCTATAAGTGGACTTATACCATGTCTGTCCACACAAAGAATTTTTGATAGGTATCAAATGTTTTTGCAGTTACTGTTAGGACTACAGCAAGTTTTAATAGACAATTCATAACAATTAATTAAAATAACAGTTGTAACGATTGTTAAGATGTCAGGCTTGTGTTAGCTAATTTGCTCACTGGCTACAAGAAGTAGAAGGGGACCCATAGTAATGCAAATCTGTTGGCTTCTGCAGGCTATTCAGTACTCGGAAGCTGTGAGGACTGAGCACTGTTTATAAATAATTTGTGAGCAGTTTAGCACCTAGCAGAATAACCGCCCCAGCTTTTGGTGTAGGTCTGTGAAAGAGGTTAAGAAACAAAAGCAGGAATGCCTGGATAATGCAGCCAATGCTTCCACACCTTTCTGAATCCTCAGTTAAAAATGTCTAGTCCTTTGCCCATCTACCATCCATTCACACTGGGAACAGTGATTTATCAGACTTGTCAGAAGCGTCGGGATAGCAGTAGCAACACATTTCTACCAAAGACACAAAGTGGCAAGCTTTTAATTCAAAATGGTTAAACCTGCCTCCAAGAGCCTGGTACATACTGTCTTCCTGTCAAACATAAAAGAACTTCCTCTCCCCGAATATCCACCTCTCTGCGGCTGATGTCCCATGCTGCGGCTTAGGTGAATATAGATTTTTTTTTTACTTTTTTCTTTAACGTATAGCGTTCTGCAGCCCAGTGCAGGGCACGATTTCAATCCGGAATTTGGATTTTTAATGATATTTCACATCTTAGTGTTTAAGTGGTGTCTTATCACCATTTATATTATGAATTTGGTGCTTTGATGTGCAGTGATTTTTAAATGGCAAAAACATCATCATAAAATGACATCATTACTTTTACTTTTTCAAACCTTCACCAATTATTTTTGCTGGATACTGAAGCTGATATTGTTGATATGTTGGATCATCTTATATTTAGTTATTATCTTTTGTGGTGAGAGGGCTTGTGTCAGCTTGCTCCAAGGCAGATAAGAAGAACTGCATGCGTTACATCCTCAGTGGCGTGCTGGAGTTACAGGTTCTGAAGACATCCCAGATGCAAGTGAGATTCGGATATTCCAGCTCAACCAGAGCCAGCAGAAACTCACCCATTATGCAGTGCACTGATGCCTGTTAGAGGCCAGTGAGCAGGGACTAGTGACCAGTGCTGGGGATTGTTGAATGTGGCCGTGACACAAGACCAAAGTGGATGGTGGCTGCAGAGAGTCCTTACTTTAAGTACCCATGTTACACTTTATCTAACCTTTGGGAACTGCAGCCATGTATTTGTCCAGTACATACGTTTCCAATGTGTTACATAGCTTTTTTGGAGGAGTTGTTAGATGAACAACAGATCTCTTGGAGTTATAAAGACAGAATCAATGGGTGATTGGAGAGGTTAGACTTGAGGCTGCTCTTTGAGTTTTCCAGATTTATGTAACATTTTGATAAGATTGGGACAGAAAATATGTGTTCTTAAAGTGATTATCTCCCATGAGATTTGGAAAGAAAACCTGAATGTGTGATTATGAATAACAGGCAGGAAACCTCTTAATTGACAGCACAAGTGAAACACATGTGGATTCTATTCAATAAGACAATTGCATATAGATGAAAAGAATAAAAATGGGTGTCTATTATCCAGGAACTCAGGCTTAAGCCAGGCACACACGGTAAGATAAATTGGTCCAATTTAAGGATTTTTTTAAGAGTGGGCAAAACCATGTTAAATTGCAGGGGAGGCAAATTGAATTAATTGCAATCAGGACTACAGGTGACAGATGCTGGTTCCTAGCACAAGTCTAATGACAGTGTAACAGTTACACTGGTCAGTATCTGTGTGCAACATGCAAAAATAAAGTATTCTCCCTGCATGCAAACACTGACATTCATTTAACCTCCCCTGCAATTCAACATGGTTTTGCCCACTCTTGAAAAAATCCTTAAATTGGAACAATTTATCTTACCGTGTGTGCCCAGCTTTAGTTTTCATTCTCCGTATTAAATGCAATATATATATATATATATATATATATATATATATATATATATATATATATTCTGGATTAAACAAGATTTTATTGAACATAATTTCACACAGATAATCACCAAAGCATAAGTCCATTGTTTGCCTTTAGGAATAATATTTGAATTAATTTTAAGCATGAATATCCTTGTTCTAATAACTTATCCAATAAAAGGTAAATATATTTTTCTGCCAATGCAGTAATAATCTGGTGATTAACTGAATGATGCCTATGGGGCATTATTCACTCTACTTACCTCTATATTTTTTAAGTGATCAATGGAAGGATTTTTTTCTTAAACATATCTTCTGCCATGAAAATGGCTCTAGCTTTCTTAGTCATGCATATAAGGGTAACAGAATACAGCTGCAGCCATTGTTGGGTAAAAGGACATCTGAAAATCACATTAGTCCTATTAGATTTATATTCTTTATTTTCTTGGTATTTAGCTTATTCCATCTTTCTTTTGTAATTCCATCTTTCTTTTGAATTTTAGTTTTAGCTTCCCACAGCCACGCTGTCCCTAACAGTTGTGTGATTCATTGAGTGGAGAAGAGTAAAGCCCTTTTCCTCCAATAGGTTAGTTGTCTCTGATGATGGTCCTATTGTAAAAGACTTTTGTTTTATGTTTTATTAAATAGCAATACAATAACAATTATTTAGTAGAGTAACAACGGAGAGGGTCAGATTCAGATTTAAACTCTCATGACTAAAACTGGGCATACACTATAAGAATAATTGTTCCAATGGAAAGATTTTTCAAGAGTGGGCAAAACCATGTTGAATTGCAGGGGAGGTCACTCCTGAAAAATCTTTCCATTGGAACAATTTTTCTTATAGTGTATGGCCAGCTTTACTTACACTCATTACTTAAGCTGGGCATACACTATAAGATAAATTGTTCCAATCGAAAGATTTTTCAAGAGTGGACAAAACCATGTTGAACTGCAGGGGAGGCAAATTGAATTCATTGCAAATTGAATTGCCCAAGTCTAATAACAGTGTAACAGTAACACTGGTCAGTATCTACACGCAAACACTAACATTCATTTTACCCTCCACCCTGCAATTCAACATGGTTTTACCCATGAGAGTGTAAATCTGAATCTGGCCCAGAGAGAGAGGGAGAGAGAGACTAGTGAACTATGAGAGATGGGGACAAAAAAAGTGTTAAAATAAATCTAAACAACCTCAAATGTAAATAAAATGAAAAATAAAATGTTTCACAGCTTGAAAATGATTAACTGCAGAGCCTACTCTAATGATATAATAATTAACCAGTAATGAACTATATTTAACATTTGTCTATATAAAACACACAGACTGCTCATTTATCATAAAAAGCCTAAGAGGCAGCTGATTGGTGTCTGCATATCATCCAGATGTGTCCTCAGCTGGCTCATGAGGCAGCAGAGGTGCTAACTTCTCAATCTGTCTATGCTTTTTATGCAACAGAGGTTACTTCCGCAAAGGACTACTAAATACTAAGTTATGTTAACAGTCTTAACATGAAAGATATTGTTTCTGACAGGAGATCACTGAAGGTTAACATATTATTAAGGATTTTTATTATTGATGTAAAGAGTGTGATCATGCAGTGTCTGAACAGTAAAGACACTGCGTACACCAGAAAACATGCCTGAGTCCTTATTGTAAGCACACGAGTTACACTTTATCTATCTGTTGCATACTGTAGGCTGCTTGGACAGAGGCTCCTATCAGCATAACATGGGAGCATCTCTGCAGTCTACAAGACCAAATGCCTTATAATCTTTATCCCCTATAGTAAAGCTATTTACCATTTGCATATATCAGTATTTCAGCATCCTTCGTACCTCCCAACAGTCTCGCCTTCAGTGGGACAGGCCCGCTTTTGGGGGACTGTCCCACTGTCCCTCCTGCCTCCCATGTCCCACTAGGGGGAAAAACTTTCTTTTTAATGTCTAAATGAAATTAGCCACCGCATAAGATGTTAAGATGGGTATGGCTTAAGTTATGGCATCCACTATATGTAGACACATAAATCCAACAATTATCCAAAATGATCAACAACTATATCTACTGCAGTTGCTTCTGGATTGATCCCTTCGTATTAATCCTACATGAAGTTGTGGGCCCTTACCTGCATTAGTCAGTTGATACTTACAAAGTAGCATTCAGCTTTTAAAGGGATTTATGATAAACACAATAACTGTATAGACGTGTACCTAGCTTTATTCTGGGAGTGAAACTTAATTTAAAGCTGCTATATGTGAATTACAGTAGCAGCTTCTATCCCTAAACTTAAACAACTAGACCTGTTCACACTCTTCTTCTCTGTCTACACATCATCACTGTTGAAGTTGAAGGTTGACTTCAAAGCCCCTGAATTATTTTCTTTAGGGGGTTATGAAGAAGGTCAAACAGATGACTTATCACTTGTTACAAACTGGTAATCCTTCTTAATTCAAGTATGTTTTCACCTTGGATAAGCAAGAGCTTGAGGAGTCATTGGTGAGTGTCTGGAATGGTTTGTATTCGCCACAGATGTTTTGCATTCAGTGTGTTGGAAATTGCACTGCATATTGCGTGTTAGTCCATTAAATTGCAGATGTTCCGCACATTTGATTTTCCGTATGGGGGGGTAGGACAATTACATCCAAATGGCTAATCCCCAAACTGTAGGCAGATTTAGCTATGCTGTGGGTAAGAAATATGTATGGTGAAGTTAAGTTAGGGTCCTGGACACGTAAGTGAAAACTCTCCCAGAGTTACCACGTAGGTTTGGATACAGTCCTTTAACCAAAATGACACAAAAAATGCAGAATTACTTTTTACTGATAGCTTTGGTCTCTATCTGTGCTTGAAGTGGGTATGTATAAGTAAGAGTATGGATGAGGAGCGTATGGAAGTATGTAGTACATTTATCACAAAATTGTGGGTCCCGAGAGGTAGGGCTTATACAAAGGGGCAAAGCTTGTGAGGGAAGGAATGCCGGTGTATACCAGCCCACTTTGAGCACTATTTGTACAGTAACTGTATGCATTCAAACTTATATACACTTTTTCCACTTTTGTACTGTATGATTTTAAATAAAACAAATAGCATATTCGTAATAATAATTCATTCACCACAGCAGATTAGGGTAGGTTTCGTAAGTTTTAAATGCATCCAAATGGAGACGTTGGGCTGATGCAGAGTAAATCTGGGCATTCACTAGAATAATATTGTTCTAGTGTAATTGGTGGAAATAAATGGGACAATCCTCCCTTGGGAAAACTGCCCCGTTATTGGCACTATTCATTGTTCTATTAAAAGTGCACATACCCAGGCTCCAGTACAGGCTTTAGCCAAGGGGAGAGGAAGTTCTTTTATCGCCAGGCCACACACTAGACAGACAATTTTCAGCACATTTCCACAATGGGCTATAAAACAGCTCGTGTGTAAACAGCCCATAGCAACCAATCAGATTCGAGCTCTCAGTTTCATTTTACATACTGGAGAATGTAAGCTCGAGTCTGATTGGTTGCTATGGGCAACTTCCCCACTTTTCAA
>JABWIB010000215.1:123830-135529 GCA_016617825.1 Platyplectrum ornatum | reverse complement strand
ACCCCTTTTTCCACTGCAGCAACCCGGGTAAATTCCCAGTAAAAACCTTGCATTGGTCCTGGGAAAATAAAAAATAACCTGTGTCTGTGTGCATAAACCCGGGTTTTTTGTTTATCAGTGGAAAAGGGGTATAACAGTATCCTGCTCCTGTATAAGTGAAGTGAAGCGCAGTTAACCTACAGTATCCTGCAAGTAATCAAAAGCGTTTTTTTTTTAATCCTTTCTACATTTTTTTCACACTAACTAGGGGCTGGTAGGTAATGTGCACATTACCTAGTTAATATGAGAAACGCAAGCAAGATGAAAGCAATTTCCTCACTTTAACTGCTGGCCCCAGTTAATGTGCACTATTTGCATTAACTAGGTAATGTCATACCTCCCAAATGTCCCGCTTTTGGGGGACTGTCCTGCTGTCCCTCCCGATCCCCTGTTTGTCCCGCTAAGGGGACAAACATTAATATTATTTTATTTTTTACTATTGGCGCGGTTCGCGGCAGTCAAAAGGGGCGGGGCCGACCCAGGGCGGGGCTTAAGCGTCCCGACCTCTCTTCCCCATATGTTGGGAGGTATGGGTAATGTGCACATTAACTGTAACATATATACTTATGTTATGTATAGTTTGTAATATAAACTGTGCTGTCTTTAATTACTGTGGAAATCTCTAAACCGCATTTTACCGGAGGAGACACCAACACAGTTCCCTACAATAAGTGGCCGTTGGCCAACAGGATGATTTTAGTGGCAGTTGCCTTTCCTGCCAATCCCGGCAAGAGACATGCGCAGCTAGCTATAGACTGGATGCAAATATAAATAATCAACTCCAGATTCATGTTTGTCTCCTGGCCAGAGCACTCTGACACTATTATTACTGATGTGCTAGCCAGTAATAGAATTTGAGTATCTAAAGCCAGGAGGTACAGGTAAAATGGGGAGCATAAGCCAGATAGATTTTATAAATGCCTTAAGATCCAATAGTTGTAAAAGAGCATTGCTGTTTTTTTGGCTGTGTGGAAAACTCCATCCTGACTCACTGCAAAGATTTGCCCGGCCACCATATAATTGGATGATCAGACCAATAATCACCTAAGTGTATGGTGGCTTTAGCCTTTAAATTAGTAAATACATTGGATTAGAAACCTATAGATAATAAAACATACGCTTCACATCTGAGTGTTTTATTACAACCCAGCAAGATTTTGTTAAAAACTAAGCAATACCTCAAAAAAAACTTTTTTCGAATACAACTTAAATAGCCTATATATCAGAAACGTATTTACAATATGCTGTGACAAACTCATTCTAAGAGCAGCTTTAACAGTTACGGTGTGAAAGATTAGAATTACTCAATAAAAAGTGATTTGAAAGAGTGTAATACAAAAGTCTTACCACCTCAAAAAAGGTCCTTCTGATAATGAATCACATGGTTTCAACTAATCTGAAAATCTGTCAATATAGTAATACAATAAATATAAGGTAAGGTGTTCTGTTTAAGTAAAATACATCAGTACATAGCACATGCACTAGAAAGCATAACTATTACAGGGATATAAGCTCATGGATGGAATCATTTTACACAATTACATTTGGTTTCCTAGACATCTATTCAGTGACCGTGTATTTCTAAACAAATGAAAACAGCACATTACAGTATTACACAAATAAAGTACTTTGCTATCCGTTATCACCCAACCAGCAATTTATTATATTTCCTAAATACAAAAAAAAAAAATGTGTCGTTTCATAGCCGTCATATAGCACAGTATAAGGGGGTGATCCAAAGTTGCACTTACACCATTATTATTTTTATTTCTTTAGGTGCAAGTGTAGAGCTGAGCAAATCCATGATGCAATGCGAGGGGTGCATATCATTTGTAATTCTATTGCATTCAGAGGAAACATTTGTCTTCTGCACAAAGCTTAATGTTTAAATTTGTAAATTAGAGCTGAGCCAGGAAACGCCACATTTAACTCCAATTATGTTTTCATAGTTTATACTTTATTTTGCCCTTACTCAAACACTGGATCAGCTCCTACCATGATAGACTTACAGATCTAGCCAACAAAAAGCCTGGAGACCTCTATAACATTTCACCATATGTGGTCTTTGGAAGCTATGCATATAGAGCTTAGGCCTACAACTATTCCTATTCCTCACTCACAATAGTGTATACTATGCTCCTGCAATAAAAGAGGCATGTCCTCAGTGAAATGGAATCCCCAACACGTATGTGTCGTTAGGATTTAATGGTTTATTAAAACACAATATCTTGATTGGGTAAGACGAGCCTGTTTATTTCCCCCAGTCAGGGCTGTTTTGCTAGTAATTAGATTGGTTGGGGGTTTTGCTCCAAAAATTGGGCAATTATTATAAGTCTCAGATATATAATTGGATTTTCAGAAGTTTGATTCTCAAGGGATATTGCGTATATCCTTAACATCATTGTATTATGCCTCCAGCTTTGTTCAAAGTAATATCTGGCCCCAAGTTACTTTTCACAAATAAACTCAAGTGATTGGATTCCATATTGGCAAAATAAAATATAGTGAATTATTCACACACATGATCTCTCTATTCAACTGTTGTATGTCTCATTTAATTACGCTTATTTATTGAATTTTCTTGAGCAATGTCGAAATGGGCAATGTAATGAGTGAGGGTGTATTTAACAGACGTGCTACAGAGAAGTGTAACACATTGCACTGTAAAGTATTCAACCATGTGTAACACTCATTATGACAGTGATCAGTGAGCAGATCCAGCTATAGCATGGATATAAATGGAGCATTGTAAAAACACAGTACAGAATTTCCAGAAAACGAATATAATAAATAACATCACCATAAGCCCACAGACCAAGGTCTAATGTCCTTGAGCCCNTCTGTATGAGAGTAACAAATAATAATAGGCAGTGACTTCTGGAAAATGCAAATCGCCTTTCTACCAGTAAAAGAAGCTTGTGTTCATCAGTGATTATTTGCTTCAGTAAGAGTTGGTATAAATAAATAATAAAATCCAGTCAAATTTGTAATTCATATATTTAAAACTACTTAAACATACAAAATCCAGATAACTGTACATATGTATGTGGTCTACCCAGACCAGCTCCCAAAAAGAAAAATATATACACAATACAAACATTTTGTTTGATGAAATGGTGATCTTTTGTAGGGACTCCACTTGCGGGTCACATTCCAGGGCACTGAAGCTTATCACTACTATACAAGGGAGTGCTTACCATCCTCATCTAGTGCAACAGATTCATTATCAGAAGGACATACACAGCATTTATATGAAGAGAGTTTAGCATCAATAGGATATTTCAACATAAAGAATGATGAATTCATTTTATGACTTTTCCTACTCCTTGGCCACAAACCAACAGCAAAGGGTCCCTATGAAACCACTTAGTTTTGTGGGCAAGTGTAACATCACTATAATTGCTGGTTTATAAGTCCCTCTCCGCACCTGAAATTTCTGTTCCACAAAAGTATGCCACGGGTCTTTTAAATGAGGGGTGTAGGCTTTTTCCCTGGCCATGCCTCCTTCGCATACTTCTTTTTTTTGGGCTCATTAACAGCCTCTGAAATAAAGCTGGATGAAGTGGGGGCTGCTGAGATTGCAGCAGCCATAGGTGTAGTTGGGGCAATATCCACTTCTGGTGCCAAGTTGGGGAAAGGCATACCACCCATCAATGCTGTACCGTGACCTCCAGCAGTCTGTGCTCCTGCTTCAGCATTGGTTGGAGGGAGACCACCATACAAGCCTCCAGAAAATGTAAAGTTCTGTACCCGTCGTCCAACAGAATCTTCTAGACTCAAGGATCCGGGGTTTTCCATTTTCTTTTTCTGTGGAATGAAATAAATTTAGTAGCAATAAGGAAGGAGTAGTAAGGTTAAAATAGGACAGGAGAGTAAAATATACCTTCACAGGGACTACAGCTGTCTGCACCATGTTTCGGAAGCGNCCAACTGAGGGATCCACATCCTCTGTTGGATAGAAGAAAAAAAATGTTTCTTTTATTTCACAGAACTTCACCAAAATAAAGAACAACATTTCCAGGGATTCAATGTGAAGAGGTTGAAATGTAAGATTCAAATATGGAGGGCATTGTACATTTTTTATTTAAGACTAATTGTTACAAACTCATGATAAGCTGGTGTATGGAGTAATATAGTACAAATGTACTATAATAAATGTATTATTAATGTACTATAATAAATCATTTGATTGCACCTTTTAAGCAGCTTAATTTTAGCGAACGATGTACCATTCTCAGCTAAATAAATGGGAACACACACAACTACTGGTATCATATATAATGGGTATCTGAAGAGTTGTACCCAGCTTTATGATTAATATAAATATTTTGGTAACCTTGGACTAGAGTTGCATGTCTTTGACCAAGGTTTCCAGGTTTACAAGTGTACACAAAAACCATTTCTCTTACCTGGATTAATAATTTCATCATCTTCATTGAAGGCAACACGGAAATTCCTCTTCTTCCTCCTAGATCTCTGGATGTCTAAGTTGCCCTCCTCAATGGTGAGTGTGGATATCCTTTTGTTGTGAGCTGTATTGAACTCTGTTAGATTCTTTAAAAAGTAAATGTTTTAGTACATTAATGCCCAATATAAACAAATCTGAATATCTGTCNCTATAACATTTAAAATACCTCACATTAATTTTAAGTGACTATGCAATATGCTCATTTCTCATTTAAATATAGTGACATACAGTGACACAAGAGCGGTAGGCACACAGAAGGAGAGTCAGTTATTTCTCATACACATGTGCAGTATTAATTCACACTGCATTTACAACTAATAAATAAATGAGTTTAGTATAATAATATGTANTTACACTGCAAGTGAAACTATATATATGATACCATTACCTAATGAAAAGCTCTGGGTACATATAATATTACTCACATCAAGTTCTGTCTCCTCTTCAGGAAGACCCAAAAGACCCTTTAGTTCATCATCGTCACCAACTTTATCATCCCCTTTCAAGGCAGATGGAAGAGTCTGAGGTTTCTCACGAAGGGTGTACATTCGTGTAGAAGCACCAAATGAAACAGTGGAATCAATAGGGATCTGTTGAGGCTTGTGGGGCTCCAATCGGATATGACCAAGGAAAGTCCCATGAGCTGTAGAGTGAATAATAAGAAGGGGACAAAACACTCAGACATCCAATAAAAATATATCCAAATCAAATATATAAAAGCCAATTCATACAATTTGTAGGGGTACATAGTAATAGAGGGGGTGCTACAGTATACCATGTAGCAACAGGAGAGACAGAGCATCTTCCTTTGGGAAGCAATGAGTGCTGTAGAAATTCTCTCATAAAGATAGTTAGTATAACATGTTGCACGTTATATGTATTTTAAGAATAAAGACAAGATTGAAAACATGTTTTTTTTTATCAATGAAGTAAAGATAAACAACAGATAGTGTGTTTGGTGGTAGCTATAGTAGGGAACCACTTAATACTATTTTATATTGTGAAGTAACACCAGGGTTGCAGAGATCTCCCGGACTCCCGGGAAGGCACCCTGTTCTCACGCAAGTGCAATTAGCGGTACACTTACCGCTGTTGCACAAGTGCGAGATACAACAAGAGTTGAAAGCACGCACAGCCGCAGAATTACAGGAGGGACGTCGGCGCTCGGCGGAATGGTGATGTCTCTACCCCCTCCCTGCCCCACCGAAGTCCTGCTGGAGCTCCCTAAGTTCTCCCCCCCCCCCCCCAAGCCCTGCTGGAGCCCTCTTCTTCACCCCTTTCCCCCCCTGAAGCCCTGCTGGAGCCCACCATTGCTCCAAAGCCCTGCTGAAGACCCCCTCTTCCTCCTCTTCTCTCCCCCACACAATCCCTTTTGAAAAATCATTCCAGGGGAAAAGCCACCTTGGAGCCTCGGCCCCCGGCCCCCTTGGTCCGCCGGTCCCCGACCCCTTGGCTTTTTACTTTTCTCCCTGAAATGATTTTTCAAAAGTAGGCAACCCTGAGTAACACTAATAAACAACCACAGTTTTATACAGGTTGTGTGAAATACTAAACCAATGGCTCAAAAATAAAGAATACTTCCTACAACTACAAGCAGCATAACAGCCTTTAACTTACTGCTATTGAGATCTATAAGAAAGACTCGCTTCAAATGCTTGTGGTAGACAAGAGCAGAGTGAACTCTGGAACAAGACTGGTGATCAATAGTGAAGTCGCACATATCAGGGTTCCTTCCAAACAGGTAGTATTTCTTTTCATCAATAATCAATTTCTGCAAGAGATTCAAAAACACATTCTTATTATTCAGACAAAACACCAAAATGATCTAATGGTTAAATGGCAGAATTAAAAAACAGTTTTTAAAAAACTTTTTTAATGAAATAATGTCTTATTGTATACTCATTAAAGATGGCATTCGAACAAAGAATAGCTATAACATCTAAATTAAACCTGCGTCCTGAGGGATCTTTATTCTGTTTAAGTCAACAAAATTATGCAGTACAAACAAATGGAATCAAGTTGAACAACAATAAAACTTACGGGCATATTATACATAACTGTCTGCATGAAACTACGCACTAGCAGTTTATAAATACCCATTCAGTTGGGCAGGGTGCCTGCCATTCATAAAAGAACTTCCTCTCCCCTTGGCCAAAGCCTTTACCAGAGCCTGGGTATGTAGCAGGCTCCAGTACGGGCTTCAGCAGAGTGGAGGGGAGACAGATGGCCACTCACAATAGAAAGATGATTGTTGTGTATGGTGCCGATGGTGGGGCTGTTTACTCACAAAAAACTATTAACAACTACCACAACCAAAAAGATTCTATACATTCCATCAACACCAAGTGTAGGCAGGCTCTCCAGGTGTTGTCAAACTACAGGTCCCAGCATGCTTTACCTGCACAGACATAGCTGATACCTGACAAAACATGCTGGGACCTGTAGTAACTATTGGAGAGCTGCATTTTGCCTAGAAACTGATTTATGCAATTGTTGAATTTGAACAAATCGCCCATCATAACACACCAAAAAGACTCATACTACATACATGACTGGAAAATCCTCTGAACTGCTTTCTCTTCTGGTATCACTAGAAATCTTTTAGCTTAACCACCTCACTGTAGTCCCATGGACTGCTATATGCAAAATTGTACCAGATTAACGTCTACCTGATATTTTTTCAAAATAGGCCATTTAAAATGATGACGATAAATTACATAAGTTCAGTGTAACATGTATACTGGAGCTTGGCAATTGGATTAAGAAACATGATAGTAAAAACGGGGCATTCCACTAAATTTACAACATCAGAGTTTTTGCTGAATGCAAACAGCATGACCAATAGTGAATGCTAGTAAAAGTTATTCTCTATTAATTTAACTCTTGTTTTAGTTACCAGAAGAGGATATTTACAATGTATATTTACAATATACAGTATTACACTTAGCACTATAATACTGACACCTAATAATGTCAATATGTAAAAGTGCACTTTTTGCATTAAATAACTAGTAGGAGACAATTAATAATTAAAAAAGCAACATACTAAATGTTATCACAAAAAACAAGTATAATAATAAAAGTATGAAATTAGAACATCTGTACAATAAGTTATAACTCAGTGTCACTTCATACACCAAGCTTAAATGCTTATTGCTCACTTAATCTGGCACTTCTATGACCCAAATACCATGGAAAACACATTAAGGGTGAACCATATAGGTTCACCCCTAGTGTAGATATCTAGGTTAGTATCAAGTGCAAAACACAGTTTCATAAGAATTAAAAATCAAAACAATGAACGGCATAAGTTAAACCTAGCTGTATGTTTTAAATAGTCCATTCTAAATAAATAATAAAAAGGAATGGCTGGCTTCAGCCCTTACGTACTATCATGGTTTCCACACCACCCTGCATTTAAGCAGCAGACAGATCGCTAAAGGTACAAGCGCTCTCTCCCCAACATGCCTTGTTTACCTACCATTGCAGTATATGTATTTTAGATTACGATAAACCAAAGCCTTTTACAAAACATGCAGATGATAAGATGCTCCATGAAGATGAATACATGTAACATTAGAAAAACATAAAAGGTGGCAAAAAAATATTAAAATGGTAAAACTATTTCTGCAGCAGTTATGTCTAGAAAACCATTTGTGATATCCATACCTCTATAAGTTTATCTCCTTTAACAACATCGAGGTGAAGACCAGGAGGAGGTTTTCCTGCCCTAAAAGCGAGAATGGCAACAATGAAAACATTAACAAAGTAAACAGTANAAGTGTGTGACATACATACCCATTACTAACAGTANGGTCACAATGCCTGCTGCAGAATGGGGCCATTACGAAAAAAATGTGAGAGGTTTAAAGTCATTTCTAACCTGCAAATTATCTCACCAGAGATCGGTCATAGTTCATACATACATTAAGCTGGGCACACACGGTAAGATAAATCGTTCCAATTTAAGAATTTTTTCAAGAGTGGGCAAAACCATGTTGAATTGCAGGGGAGGCTAATTGAATGAATTGCAATCAGTATTACAGGTGACAGATGCTGGCTCCTAGCACAAGTGTAATAACAGTGTAACAGTAACGCTGGTCAGTATCTGTGTGTAAAATGCAACAATAAAGTATTCTCCCTGCATGCAAACACTGACATTCATTTAACTTCCCCTGCAATTCAACATGGTTTTGCCCACTCTTAAAAAAATCCTTAAATTGGAACAATTTCTTACGGTGTGTGCCCAGCTTTACACATAACATCGCTCGATGTCTCCACCACACCTCCCTCTGTATATAGACTTGCTAGCTCCATCTGCAATGTCGGATGCCCCTTTCCACGCGTCTCCTCCATTACTAAACACAATGCTCTCTAAAACCTGCAAACCCCCTTCCAAAACCCATCTCCTCACCAGCTTGGACAGTCAAATAAGGATTTGTTAGAGTTCGGATTCGCCGCCATGTTTGCCCCTGCTGCTCCTCCCAAAGCATTCTGGGTTAATACTGATACTACATCCGCAGTTTTGCGCATGCGTGCGCTGTTCCCTTCGCCTGCCAACGAAAATGGCTAGCGGAACGGATTGAACGCGACTTCCGGTGACGTCACTGGATGCGCCTTCCAGTAAATAATGCTAGATATTTACTATAACGCAAAAGACGGCGCAATTTACACCTCAAATCATAATATTATAGCCACTAAAAGGAACATTGTTTTTATCTAGATGATGTTTTAGGGAGACTTAGTAAAAGTAAACGTTGACCCCGTGCATGTGTATTTGGTTTCTTCATTATGTAGCTGAAAGGACTATATATATATATATTGTAGTATAACTGCTGGTCTATTTCTGATGGTTTCTTTCGCACTCCATGCAGTTATTAGATCACAATGCAGAAATGAACTTACATGTTGTTTTTACACAATTTATATTAAAATCTAATGCTGGCTAAGCACTACACTAGCAGTTCACAATGAGACATGACAGCACCGGCAATAACAGGACATGTTCGTGTTTGGGAGCTGCAGGGATAGAGCCTCTTTATGGACAAGATCCAGACTTATGTATTTACAAACTTATAAGGGTAAGGTGGGTAAAACCATGTTGAATTGCAGGGGAGGTATAATGAATGTCAGTGTCTGCATGCAGGGAGAATACTTTATTGTTGCATTTTGCACACAGATACTGACCAGCGTTACTGTTACACTGTTATTAGACTTGTGCTAGGGGATGCTGGGACAACATCTGTAGAGCCGCAGGTTGCCTACCCCTGGGCTAGGAAATAACATTTAATACTGTTTTCAACAAATAAGATTTACATTCGGTATAGTTTGGCCACTCGTAACTTTTTACTCTTGTAAATATGCAAGTCTGGATTCAGTACTATGAGTCATTACTTTGCATGCCTGGACACTGCTAAAACAGCCACCATCCAAATATGGAACCCGGCTATATAAGTCTAGTACAAAAAAATATTCACAAAAGACAAATGGAAGGGAGTGAGGAAAGGGCCTGGATAGGAATGTGATTTACCACTGCAAACAGTCCTGTTTCAACAGACTTTTGCAGACAACATTATGGCAACAAGACATCAGTGACAAAATATGATGGCTCAGGAGAGTGACTTGGACGACTCCCACAATGGCAAATCCTCTGCGCCAACAGTGAGTTTTTAAGGCCTTTCTAAATCTTACCATAAGCCTCCTCAATAACCCTAACCTTCCCTTTATATTCTAAATAACTTCCCTACAATCTAACCATAATCTTCTCTGATCTCTTCCTTCCCCACTCCCTAGCCCTAATCTTTCCCCTCTATCCCCTTGCTGTAAGTCCTTTCCTGTTACAGGAGATGTTCGCTGTTATTGTCGAATGAATGCACAGACCAGAGAAGAGCCATCACAGGGTTTAGAGGTGTATATGGAACTTTTTGGGCATATGCAATGCTATTTTGTGGAATGTAGACCTTTTTCTTTTAAAGTTTTCTTCACAATGTTGCATCCTTACAACACTCAATAGTATCCAATATAAATACCAATACTCCCTAATGATCTGTTATCATACACTGAACATCTGATACATTAGGACTACCTTTTTAAAAGTACACACTTACTATTGAACTTATGAGCGTAAAGTTACAAGTGGTTAAAACCATGTTGAATTGCAGGGGAGGTAAAATGAATGTTAGTGTTTGCATGCAGGGAAAATAACTAACATTCATTTTACCTCCCCTGCAATTTATTTTGTTAACAGAAACTAGAAAACCTTGTCCATCAGGTACAAGAGCTTTTTTTGGACATTTGAGTCAACTTTCCAGAAAATTCCAGTATTTTTTAATCAACAGATTTATTAAAGACAAGGGACCAAATCCTAACCTGCAGGTGAGCTCCATTTGCATACAGGTCAGTACTAAATAGCAGGAGATTGGTGTGAACTCCCCACTGCCGCCGCCGCCTTAGTGGAGGAGGTTGTCCAGAAACCTTTCCTAAGCTGCTTCCATAAAGATCATTCACCCACTGTTCCCTCGTGCTAATCTTTATGGCTAACCCCACCTACAGAATCGGATCATGTTGCCCCTCGCAATTGAGTTTACAAATGTAACATCTGGTGCATGCATGTGTAGATGTAACACAGAAGGTTACATCTACACATGCAAGAAGGTTAGTGAACGCTTTTTGTGTTTATACCGTTTGTAAACCAGAATTCAGGATTATATTCTTTTTGTAAATCTGTGCTTCCATATGTACCACGTTTGTGTCAAAATGGTCTTATATTAAAGATAACAAGGAAACAGCCCTACAGTTCCACTGGCCCATTAGGGATATGATGCTGAATCCAACCCGCCTTGATGTTCACTCCTATTGTAAAATGTAATTACCCCACCCAACTTGTTCATGTCCTGCCACTGTAAACGCTGTAATACTGGAAGTGCGATGTGCAGCCCTTTTTTCAATGCCTGTGATGGCCAACTGCCCCATTGATATAAGTATTGAATTGAAATCTGTTGGCTGGGGGTGGGATGCCATGTATTTTATCTATATGATCTTTTTGTCACTTATCCTGTAAAGCTTTAGCAGGCCATACACTATAAGATAAATTGTTCCAATCTAAGCATTTTTCAAGAGTGGGTAAAACCATGGTGAATTGCAGGGGAGGAAAATTGAATTAATTGCAATCAGTATTACAGGTGAGAGATGA